>JAQHUG010000393.1:953896-975475 GCA_028555095.1 Dicrostonyx torquatus | reverse complement strand
GTAATCTCGGATTTACATTCATTTCCTTTGGTTTTAAAGAGTGACCATAAAAATAAATATTAGAATATTTTAGGATAGCAGTGTAAGAAGAACAGGGGTCACTTTAATCTCTGCTTCTTTATAGATCCTTTGGTTTCTTCTTTTCTTTGTTAGAGAGAAATTACAAAGTATTACTCATCTGGAATATTTTTAAACTACTGTATTGCTTTTATTGAGCAATGACAATTAATAGTTTGCAAAGTTAATAGACAAATGATTTTATTTTATATTTATTATAAAAATTTAATTAATGGAGTTCATTGGAAGCACAATTCTGAATAATTAAGGATTGTATTAGAAAACAGGCAATTTATGTATTCCTATTTTAACTGTATTCTAAACTCAAGATTATTGGGAAAAATTATCAAGTTCTTTATGAATGACATATATTTTAGAAGGTCAAAATTTTCAAACCCAGTTTACACACATAAAACTGAGAAATTTTTTAATGTATAGTTATCACAGAGATTTTCATAATTGAAAAGGAATAAAATTTTCAACATTAACATTCATCATGACTTAAAGATATTGATGATATATGGAAAATACCAAATGGAAAATATATTTAATAAAAATTGTTTTTTATAATCACTAATTTTCTAACCAGCTCAGTAAATATAATTAAATAGACATGGTAATGTGATGTGTCATATAATACAGAGATGGAGAGAGATACAGAAAACATGATTATATGGAAACTAACCTAAGAGTATAACAATGCATAGTAGTATTGCAATCAGAGCTCCAGTGCTCAGTCCTACAGATAGGAAAATTGCTTCCACATTACAGGACAGGATGGTCCCATCAGAGTCACATCTGCAAACACGAATCGTCATTGTGCTCGTGCTGCTCTGGACAGGGTAACTGCTGTCTTCTATTACAACCGGGAGGAAATACAACTCTTGCTGCCTGCGGCTATATCCATTTCTCAGGGTTTCAATTCCAGCTGTGTTGTCTGCAAAACATGATATTTATGATAACGTAGTTATTGTGAGTTTCATTTCATGTTTTAAATTGGTGTCTGCTAAGTAGTAGAAAAGTCTTCTTACATCAGTAAAATGCATTCTTCTTTAAATTATTTATTAGATTATTATTGAAACTGTCTAAATGTAATATATGTAATTAAAATAATCCTCTGAGGCAGAAGAAACATTCATCTTGGTGGTGTATGTATTAAATGTTCCATTGAGAAAGAAGAGCCTTATAACTATAAGAATACATAAGAAGTTGGGTTGCCTCAGGTTTTTTTTTTTTTTGTCCTGATATCAAAATCAAATTTGATGGAGGGAGACTTCTATGAATATTATCTTTTTAAATACAAAAATTTGAATACTAAATGATAAAATATTAATAAAATCTTTTGAGATTATTTACTAATACAAAGAAAATATCTAAATATAAGAAATCAAATGTATTTTTCTTATATAGAGAATCCAGCAAATTCTTTTTATTCTCTCTATAGCTTCAACTGAAGCAATTTCTTTTCTTGTTGCTTTTGATTTTTTTAAGACAAGGGTTCTCTGTTTTTCTTGACAGTTCTGACTGCCAAAGAAGTCACTCTGTAGACCAGGCTGGCCTCTGCTTCCTGTGTGCTGTGATTAAAGGCCTACATCGCCACCAACTTGCGGCAATTTTTTAAAATATTATTTTTTTAATATAAACTTTATATTTACCCTGAGAATCATGTAAATAATAAGAAAATTACTAACATAAAATTATTATGGAGCTATATTAGTATTCTAGCCACAATCCACTATACTAAATGTTAATGGAATTTATGACTTTTACCAAACCAGCCTCTCTATATTTATTGCCATAGGAAATACATTTATGAGAAAAAAATTTGGCCTATAATTATAGTATGTTCAGTACATTATATTTATTATCATTTCGGATACATTTTATAATAAATAAAATATCAAGATAGGATTACCATTATTAATGTACACAAATAGATTAAGTGGGGCAAATATTTGAGCTGATGACAGTCATAGGCTAATGACATACTAAAGCCTCATTGAGATAGTCAGAACCCAATAATGGCTCCATGAGGTTGAGTCAAGGAAACCACTAAAGTCAGAAATCATAAATTGAGTGGCACTCATTAAAAAAAGAGAAATAGAAAACCTAGAGGTCTTTCTTTGGAGTGGTGGGAATGGTGTCATCTTTTACAACTCAATTTACTTGAAATAGGATGAAAAAGATCTTTGTTTCTGACTTATTATTTACTCATAACTGAGCATTCAAAATTTAGTATTCTTTACATTATGGGAAAGAAAAAGTCACATGAAGCATCACTTTGATCTTAAAAGTTTACAATAAACTAAAAATATTTAACAAATGTAATTTACAATGAGTAAAAGAAATATCAAAATATTTGAAGATTTTAAAATTTTATTTTAAAATTGTATTTTCTATTCTTGTGTGTTGATTTTGATTTACTAAAACTTTATATTACCAAATTTTATAATATCTGAAAATTGATGTGTGTTTTACTGAATATAGTTACTTTAATGAAATAAATGTCCAAAGTCAAAGGAAAATATGTAGTTTGGGTGAAATGTGTTGCTGTGTAGTGATTTAACTATTTATTTAACTGGTCAATATTAAGATTTGAATTTTAATTTCTCTTCATTGAAGAAGAGAAATAAAAGCTCTATAACGTTTTTTCTCTGTAATGCTAGATTTGCCTTCATAGCCATTCTCATAGTCTATGATTCACAGAAGCTATGGAATATCTTTTTCATACCACAGCCATAGTGATCTTTCTAAACTACAAACTGGATCATGTTATGCTGATGCTTCAATTTTTCACAGGTTTGTAAGACCTTTGTATTTAATTATTTACAAATAGCTTATTAAAAAGGATGACAATATGGCTATTTTAGTTTTTTGTTTTGTTTTTTATTGCTGTCATGATACTAAGACATGATAATAAGACATAAAACAATTTATAAAAGATAGAGTTGAAGTAAAGTTTCAGAGGGACACAGGAATGCAGGCATGGCCCTGAGCTAAGGCTGAAAACTTACACGTTGATACACAAGCAGAAAGCAGAGAAAGCCAAGAGGAAGTGACAGTGGCTTTGATACCTCAATGTGGGCCCCAGAGACATATCTCCTCCAGCAAAGCTGTGCACCTTAATCTTCCCCAACAGTTACAACGACTGGTGATGGAGTATTGAAGCAAAAGAGCCAATGGAAGCATTCTTGTTCAAATGATCACAGGCCCCATTTCTTTAGACATCAATATTTTTAATGTATTGTTATTTAAATACTGACATCCTGTACATTATAAAGCATTATTAGCTTTATGATAAAAGAATGAGTATGCTAGTTTTAAAATCATACGTTTGGTATTTTCTTTATTCACAGCCATTTATCACATCACACCATAAGATAGAGTCAAGCCATTCAAGTTCATTAGTGATAAATATGGATATTTGGACTTTTTTTCTCCATTCACCCCCAAAATGTGGTTTTCTCAAGAAATCCTTTTATTTGGTCAGTGGTCCCCATTGTCATAATATCATATCATTTCACTTGTTTGAAAACAAAATTCTCACCAAATACATCAGATAACTAATACTTACATATTATATAGGTGCTTGGAGTAGATTAATTTACAAAGTTACAAAAGTAAAGATTGAAAATATTAATACAATTTATTCTGGCATAAAAATGCCTTGATTACGCTTTTTAACTTTATGATAGTAAGAAAGCATCTCAAAACAAGAACTTTGTGCTTGTAGCAAATACCAAATGCATGTTAAAGCCTTTCAAAATTTGTTAGATAATTTTGTACAGTGGGAGCTAGTGTTCGGCTCACACATAAGGAAGTATAGAATGAGCTTTACACTGGATTAGTTATAATACATAATCTGCTGTTGGATGTGTTCAGTTTTTACATTTAGATGGTTGAGAGACATTCCCACCATGAAATGAAGAGTACCCATCATCTAATACAACAAATGTTTCTGTGCTGACTGTAATATTAGCAGAAACAGTAATATAAGACATAGAAGTGTTGATAGTAGGATATAATTGTGGAAGTATAGTGGAAAACATGATTTCAGAAGCTGTAGCTAAAATTATCTTAATAGACTCTTTAGAGGTATTGTATTAAAGATTTTGCATGTGATCTCAATAGAGAAGCTCTGAATTTTACATTACTTAGGAAAATATTCTCTGTTGTGTCCCATGGAAAATAAAACAATGAGAATAAATCCTGTTCATTCTAATTGAACAGTTTGATTCATAACTTCTGTACTGTTTGCTGCTCAAATAAAAGAAATTAATACAGAATTAATTAGCATGGATAAGATATTTGCATATCATTATATGACTTTATTCCAAATAAGGAAGCAATCAACTTCCCAGAAAAATGTCTTGTTTAAATCATTAAAAGCCCTTTATAATGACAGTAAGCTGTCTTATCTATGCTTTGTAAAACCGTTTCAGGGAAAAGTAGTTGAATCATCTTTGTGTGTCCTTTGACAAAATCCCAAAGAGGGGAGTCTGTAAGTGGTTATACTTACTTCTGAAGTCATGAACTGTAAAATTTGGTTTGATGGCAGCCTCTGGTGGTAATCTAAAGGAAAATTGCTGCCCAGCAGGTGAAAGATCTCGGTCTGCGGCACTCACTGTCTGAATTATCTGAGACAAAGTTGAGATTAAACTTGAAGTCACTCATCAATTTCACAGGGAACTCTATACAACAGTCTAATCACTTTATTTAATAAAGAACATAAATAGAAATGCCACTTTTCAAATCAATATCAGTGTTCCAATTACTTACTTACACATACCTTTTGTAAGCATTTCCTTAAGAATTTCCAAATAACAATGGCAGCTTCAATCAGAGGACACAGCCTAATTCTAAATCAATATCTGTGTAACCAAAAAGCACTAAGAATTTTCTCCAATGAACAAAGAAAAACGAACCTTTCTTGCATGCTAAATTAAGTGATATGTATGGGTTTCAGACTAAATTAAAAAATCCCACTAGAAACAATGCATCTAATTTTATCAGTGTTCCTGTAAGAGCAAAATTAAAGAGTAAGTACATTGTGAGTGTTGATTTATTAAAAAAATGAAAAAAAATCAGACAAATTAAAGAATACATGCCTGCTTGTGTTGCTAAGATACCTCTATCTGCCCCCGCCCATTGCTTAGGATTAAGTAACAAGTATTTCTATGTTACTTGGACAAGGAAACATTCATGACTCTGTTTCAAAGTGTCTCCAAAGGTGTATATCATTGTTAAATCTAAATAATTCAGCACTAATAGCTTAAAATTTAAACTAAAAGTAACTTCAGTTTATTCTGGAAAAAATGCAATTAGCTTCACAAATGAGAAGAAATATCAAATAGGATATCTAAAAGCCATATGCCACAAAAATATTAGGAAGTATGTTAGAGAAAGGACAGAGAATATGGAAAACTATCAAGCATATGAATTAAACAATTTTCTACAGTAAGAGCTTGGATGGTCCACACAATGGCAAATGATAGATGTAAAAATTAAAGGATAGATAGTAGAAAGTTTTATGGTAGCGTCTAGATTCTAATCTATAGATATGTAGAATATTAGATAAGGCACAAAGTAAATACATACACATATTCATATATATATATATATATATATATATATATATATATTAGACAATGATAGAGGATAGATAATCTATCCTCATATATAGTTCATAGAGAAGCGACATAATGGATGGGTCCAAGTTCAGTGTGCCCAAAACCCAAATATTCTGAACTCTCAAAGTTTTCAGGGTATCTTTTTTAAAAAGGATTTTCTAATAAAAAGAAAAAAGGTGTTTGTTAAAATAGAGCCTCTGGGCACGCAAGCTTATTATTTTCCCCACATGAAAGGAAAGGAAGTTTAACTCTTATAAAATTTACTTTTCCCAAAGTTCAAATCTTAAAGGCATAACAAACTCACATTTAATTTAGAAGAGCATAATTCCCAAAGGCATTTTTTCAAGGAATTACAAGATTTTTTATTTATTTGAAATTTTTATTAGATGTAAAATGACCTTAATTTAGTGGAACATTTGAAAACTAAAAACAAACTAATATAAAAAATTTAGTTTATGTATTCTAATGATTCAAATAACTAAATTGACATTATTTATTAACAGAGAAATAGTACTTCATCATTTACTCTTTCAGACTCTGAATCAAAAGGTGGTTATACTAGTTATCTTAGTTATATTCTTTATCTATGGAGAATTGAAGCTACTGTACCGCTCTTTTATTAGCGTCACATACATCTATCTACTATTAATTCATATGAGCCTAGAATCATTCATACTTCATTTTACTTAAGATATATGATGCAGGAAAATAAGTATACTCGTGTTTTTTTTTGCCTAGACTTAAAACTTAAAGCATAAACATACAGGTTTGTACACACTTTGTGAAGAGTTTTAACAACATACCTGCCCTGGTTTGGCATTTTCACATACAACTGTCTCATATGGCACAGATATTTCTGGAGGAAATTCATTGACATCTAGGACATTAATCAGGATGTTGACTTTGCTTTTCAATAATGGGTTACCTATTGAAAACATAAAAAGATAATATTTGTAAACATGGATACTGCTTCTCTGAAAGCAATATTTGTTCTCATTTTATATATAAAATGGAAAATAATCTTGAATTGTAGGAAATTGCAAGGTATTTACTGCAAAAATGCAATGACCAATAAGGGAGTTAGTGAGGAAAAACTAATGGAGAAGGAAGAAGACATAGTCACAGGCAGGAGTAACTGTAGTGGAGAAAGACACAGTGGCAGGTAGGAACAACTGTGTATTGGAGGAAGACACAGTCGCAGGTAGCAGTAACTGTGTACTGGAGGAAGACACAGTCGCAGGTAGCAGTAACTGTGTACTGATGTGCTAGCAATAGTGTGGGAATTTTCACCGAGTGTGATTTATTTATCTTTTCAAGGCTATTTCATTGATCTTACCTTATCCAATATTAATAATTATTAAACAAAATACACTTTTCTATGTTGCAAAATATAGTCAGAAGTTTTAATATGTGGAATATTTATGATATATACATAAATATCTCAAAGTCATCTTCTATTGGAGTATAGATTTAAGTAGAATAGAATTAAGGGGTTGATTATAGAAAGCCAGAAATCATCCTTAAATTATTTCTGGAACTACGAAAAAGTAAGTTTTAGATAAAAACTAATTTATTCCTTTATGACCTCCCCACCAATGTGCTAGCATAGACACGCATAATGGGATAATATAAGTTATAAGAGTTGATAAGAATCCTGAGCTAATGGGTCAATCAGTATATAGTTAATGTGGACCTCTGTGTGATTTCATTGGTACTTAACAATTGCGGGAACCGGAAACGACAGAAACCCTGACAACAAAACTAGAAATCAACAATAATTATAAAAGAGTGGCCCCTTCATTGTAATGTTTAGTGTGTATTGATGATGCAAAACACATTGCACAGGTGAGTTCAGGTGAGCATATGCAATGTATATTACTATAGGTTTCTTTTTTATATAAAACTCTGAAGATTGGTGGTATAGACTTATCTAAAACTTACAAATGGAAATAATAAGGATAAAGTTTTAAATAAATGTTTCTGGAACATTGTAAATTATTTTACAGAAATATAACAATATTTTGACTATAAAATCATATAGAGTAGTGAACTAATTCATAAAATCAAACACTAATAAAATTCATGAAAAGCAACACACTTTTCTCTACTAACTGATATGAGGTTCAGACTCCAGTGTATACATTATCTGAGAAGCAGAGCAGAAGTTCAAAGTACAAGATTCACACTTTATTTCATTAAGTTTCTGTGAGCCTTTAATCCCAGCACTTGGGAGGCAGAGGCAGGTGGATCTCTGTGAGTTTGAGACCAGCCTGGTCTACAAGAGCTAGTTCTAGGACATGCTCCAAAGCTACAGAGAAACCCTGTCTCAGAAAACCAAAAAAAAAAAAGTTTCTGTGAAGTTATTTAAATGTACTAGTATAGTGATAGTTCATTTATGTTTTAATTAATTAAGCTTTCCTAAATGCAAGAAAAGGAAAACAGTCAAACCACTAGGGAAGTCTTTCTTCTACCACGGCTGGGTGATTGCAGACTAAGCGGAATAAGTCTCTCTCTCCTCTCTGTTGTATATTCTTCTGCTGTGGGATTACAGGCACCTATTTTTGCTTCTGCATTGATCTTGTGTAGGCCCAGGGTGGCCTTGAACTCACAAAGATCCATCTACCTTGTCTCCTAAATCCTGAGGTTAAAGGTGTGTGCCACCACTGCCTGACCTCTAGTGGCTTAGCTTTGCTCTTCCGATCTTGAGGCAAGTTTTATTTATTAAAACATAAATAAAATAATACTATATACTAGAACAATTTTAATCCATCACAAATTGGTAAATTGCTATTGTTTGTTTGCTTGAAATTTAAAATTACCACCCATTTCCATAAGTAAATTGTTGAAAAATATTAACATTATCTTGTTGTTAATAGTTTTTCTCCAAAGGACTTCATTATTTTTCACATTTTAACTAAGACAAATCTTTGTTGTGTGTAATTATTCTGTGCACTGTAGGGTATCTAGATTTTCCAAAATTAAATGTCACAAAACCTCATTGTAGATATAAAAAAATAGATGTTAAATCAAGGAAAAAGAAAAACGATAACAACAATTTTACAGGGTTGAAGTGAGTAATGGATTCACTGACTTAATTCTAGCATATTTTATTCTATCATGTATGTTTAATTTATTTTAAGGTATTATAATACTATAAAACCTCATCTTTAATTCTTAAGTTCCAACTACAGAAATAATACACCTCTTTAATGACTAATGTTTTATAATAAATATGAAATAATTTGTTAGAGTATGTAATTTATTAGACCAAAACATATTTCCTTAATTTAGAGATATAATTTATTATAATGTGCTGAAAATAAAATGACCTATTTACTAAGTCATTGTAACCATATTTGGGACAACTATGAAAAAAATTTCTTTATATTTAGTATATCATGAAGATTTTGATGAAAATACTAGATAGTAAAACCACATAGAGTTTGAGTAGTATTGGGAGTATTTTAAAAAATCTAAATTGTGAATTTATCCTGGAATAAATTATGGAATCAAAACATGCTATAAAACATGCAAAGGTGACATTTTACAACTAAAAGATAATTTAGAATTCATATAAAGTAACAGTTTTCATGCTAGTCTTCTTAATGCTAAAAGGTACCATCAATAGCAAAAGAGAAGATATTGACTTAATCAATATTTCTCTTTATGTAGAATATTAATGCTCCTTATAGAGTTTATAAGATAAAGTATTTTGATCATATGGGTAGCTCTAAAATCTATAAATGAGGTCCAACATTATTGTTGAGTTATACGGGAGACTGAGCAGGAATTTATATATGTGCTGAAGATAATTCATTGTGATGACAAGCACTGTCAGCTCCTCCAGAGGACCTGAGATTGATTTCCTGGACCCACGTGGAAGCTTTCAATAATCTATAACCCTATTTTGAGTGCTGAACCCATCTTCTGGCTTCCTTTTATACCAGGCATGCAGAAGGTACCCAAATACACACAGAGACAAAGAACTCAAGTCCAGAAAAAATAGTCTGCTACATGACAGATGCATAAAGATTCTTTGGAATTTGAATAAATAAATAAATAAATAAATAAATAAGCCAAAGAGTTTTGTTTTGAAACAAAAAAAAAGTTGATATATATTTGGCTATCAAATATATTAACTATTTGGATATGAAAAGTTAAAAATAAACCACTGATATAGTGAGTCTTAAGCAAAAGTGGGAAGAAGGAAAAATAACTAAACAGGATTATGATTAGAAGAAGACAAAGAAACCATTTAGACACTATAAACATTATTTAAAATAACTGAAATTAAGATGAAAGTATTGGAAGAAATTCAGAGATAAAATTACTCCTTAGTATTCCATTATGGCATAAAATTGCTACACAGATCAATCTCTTCATTACTGAACATTTGCCCCTTTGAGAAGCTAGTCTCCATTGATGGAGCTCCTCTCCGTTTTCATGTGAACATCTTAGCCTCTGGAATTCTCCATCATTTTCACAAGTTTATGAGATCACATGTTTTTCAGATTCAGCCTATGAATGGCTTTATGCTGTGAGAATTGTTGCTTCTAAGACTTTTTGACTATATTCGAGGTAAAGTTATGTAGAATCATAAGCTATAGTAATGATTTACTGCAATTTAGCAATGGATGTTTTGAGAATTTGGTTATTTGCTGCCTACCCTAATTATTTATATTCTATTTTCACTTTTATGGCTACAATATCACAAAATTATCATAGGTTGAACAAAAGCAACATCTGAGCTCTTCTACTTTGTAATTAGCTTCTGTGATAAACATCATGACCTACAACAACTTGAAGTATAAAAGGGTTTTTTGTCAGCTGTTCTAGTATGTTTGTCACTGAGAGAAACCAGGGTGAGAACCAGAAAGAGGAAACAATAGCAGAGACCACGGAAGAATGTTGCTTACTGGTTTGTTCTTCATCACATAGTCCAGGACCAACCGCAAAGGGTGACACTGTCCACAGTGGGCCACGTCCTCCCATATCAATTGTCAGTTATCAACTATCATGTCACATGTACATGCCTACAGGTCAGTGTCTTCTCAGTAATTTTTCAATTGGGTGTCCTATTATAAGGTGTTTCTAGATTTTGCCAAGTTGACAGAAAAAGCTAGCCCAGATAATACATTTGATCAAATTTATGTTACTGTGCTTTAAATGCTTCAAATGAGGCATTTAAATATTATTTAATATTTTTAATCAATTTCATTCCATTTTTAAAAAACTGAAATTATTTTAATTATTTTATTTGTAAAAAATAAAATTATACATTACTAGAATAGCAGGCAATATTTAGATATGTGTAAATATTATCAATAAAATGTATATGTCAAATATATCTATATTATTCAACTTCTTAAATTTGTTTTTTGAATTTTTGAACAATATATTTTATTCAAATTTGCCATTTCTACAACTTCTTCCAGATAATTAAAATACTCAGTGTTTCATCTTTTAAAAATATTCAATCTGTTTTAATTCATTATGTGCAATAATACATAACAATTTCTCATCAAACCTTAAGTAGCAACCATTGATTTCCCCTTATTATTTCACGAGTTATGTCCATGTAACTAAATGAGGATGAAAAAATATTTAAAAAAAATAAAAGAACTGAAATATTTTTAGATTGATTGGAGGCCAAAATAACAGAATGAAACATTAGCTTTGGTGTTCTGTTCTCTTGATATGTACAGGGAGACTGGACATGCAATTAACTCATAGAAAACAGCAATAGAACCTAGACTCTGGGTGACTGCTATGAGCTCCATGAGTTTGAGGTGCACACTTCTCAGTCAGTGCTCTTGCAGTAACCTAGTTGATGGCATGCAGCGTTAGAAAGGTGCCTTGCTGTATTTCTTCCCTCTCTTACTACAGTGCCTTAGTTTTTTTGTTTAATTTATATGTTAACATTTTAAATATGATATTCTTGTAGTTTATCACTTCTTATAGCCACGTGAATAGAATTTATTTTTTAAAATTAACCTTGTCTCCAACACACTAAGAGGACTAAACCAATGAATATTTATTCACATTATCATATTCATAACCCAAAGTATGATGTATTAACAAATAGCATATTTAAGAAAGACATATTGAGTTAACTTGTCACATGTTATCTGCCCCAAGTTTGAAATTACATTTATATCTATATAAATTGTAATTTGAAATATTTATACTCTGGAAAATGTGATATGTCATTGAAAATAGTGATGTGTGAGTCTAATGATTGGTGACCAGAATTTCACAATTAACTGAGAGGTTCATTATATAAACAGAATAAAGATGATAGGCTATGTCAACAGAAAAATAATATCCTCATGTAAAACTTTTTTTCTGCCTTCTTTAGCACTTAGAAAAATTTTGTATTACCAAAATGTTGTATTAATCCAAAACAGTTTTATGTAAAATGTTCAGCAAGCAATTTTATCTGAAAAAGAAAGTCAGATAGCAATTAAGAGAGTGGAATTAATGTTGTTTGTTGAAACTGATGGAGCAATTAGATTTATTTATATTATTCTTATTCTATGACATTACTCAATTCTTTTCATAAGAACTTAAAAGTTTAAAATAAGATATGAGATGAAATAACAAAAATTTAGATTTTATCATAATTTTATACCATATAATATTGAAAACCAAAAGACACCAAATTTGCAGCTTATTGTGATACTAAAGATTATTATTTCCATAGACATGATATATAGCAATTTTTGTTGTAATAATGTGAAAACTTTATGGGTTATTATTTTGCAAAATATTATTAAAACTACAAGTGAAATGTTGATAATTATTTTACAAATCAAAAACTACTTCTTTGATAATGCAAAAGAGATCCCATATAGGTACCTGAAAAAAGAAAATTAGCTTGGAAAATGATAGACAAGGTAATATCAAATAAAATATAAACACATATATTAAAATGATACTGATTTACACTTAAACTAATAATGACATTTTAAACTCAGTACCCACTAATATTTGAATCAATGCCGATACCTATGGTGGTTGATTCTACTTGGTTTTGCTTTAACAAATTTTTGTTCATAATAGTGCATTAGGGCATCTGGAACTGTGGTTAAAAATTATTTTCCATTAAGGTAATTCAAATATATATGTATGTATATATTTATACATATACATACATACATATATATGTATATATAATACTTCAGTGTATACAGACACTGGATTTATAGTAATGTCCCAGAGAATTACTGATAATGTTACTTAATGGTTAAAGTTGCTTGCCCCCAAGTCGAATGACTAAGTTTCATCTCAACGACACTTTGATGCATGGAAGGAACCAACTCCTAAAAACTGTTTTTGACCTCCACACAGAGGTGTGGAACAGTCCTCCCACAAGTAAATATATGGAAAATATTCTTGAGTATTACACAACTATTGTTATAACATTGTGGAATATTAGTAAGAAGAAAACACAATAAAAAGATAATATCCCTCCATGTACAAAAAAAGGCACAACTTTTTATAAAAAAAAAATGTTTATGTCTGGTTCACTAGATGTGCTTCTTGAAAACTCTGTAGTCTCATTCTAGCTGTGTGATACTTTGTTACCCAAATACTACATCTGTCTATTCATTATCTGACTTCTACATTGTGGGCAACACCATACAAGAACTTCAGGAAATAAAATGAATTATATGGTTATTACAATAGTTTAGTTTAAGAGTTTATTATTCTCCTGCTTATCATTCTAATACTGAATTATTTTCTTATATTGTATGAGGATATTATTATGCTTAAGATTTTAAATCAAAATATACAATTTAGAAGATTGTGTTGAAACAATTTTCTTTTGTGTAAATACTTTACAATTAATTGTCCATTCAGTAATCAGTCTTTACTTTTACACATTCCTCCACTGTGCAACTAAATCCAAACTACCTAGGATTCAGTACATTTTCACAATTTATACTACTAAGTATTTATACTTCAGCTAATTTTTATCTACTCCTAAACTGGAATGTTCTTGAATAAAAATTACTCTTACTTTTCTCATATCTACAGCAAATAACGGTTTCCTGAACTAATAAAATTTTAAATTTATTTTTATTTCATTTTGAAACTTAATTTCAGTTTAAAGCTTAAACTTTGTTTACGGAACAATGGATATAAGAATTTATCATGTAAAAAGTAAAATGAATTAGTAAGACAATACAAAATATCTGTAAAAATATTAAAATATTTTATGGATCAAATGTTAAAGCGTAACTTCTGCTTTGACCCACAAAAGAGCATTTGGTGTGGCATTTCAGTGATACTTTGCCTGTTACAGAATGAATAGACTCCATCCACTAGACACTTCATGGACAAAATTTATAACTCCAATAGGGTTTGAGAAGTAGCCTCATTTACTGAAGCCAGAGTGGCTCCTCTACGTTGTAGTGCTTGGACATGGCAGCTCCTTAAGTGGTTATATCTAAGCATAGAATATGCTCTGTGGCATTCTCAGTTCAGACTTTATCTTTTCTCTGAAACCTGTATTTTGATTAATGTGTCTTTAGATTATTCAGTCTTGAGTTCACAACAAAGTTCTCAGGACAGAAATAGAATATAACGAGATTCTTCACCAGAATATCACAGGAATATACACTAGCCTACTTCTGATAGAGTCTTTGCTCCACTCTGACACCTCATGAGCTGAGTCTCTTCACATTTGTGCTCCTTTTACATTGGGCTTCAAATCCCACCCCATTTATCCATTAAACTCAGCACTAAAGCCTTTGCCTTCAATCCAGAAACTTCAGAACTTTTTCCCTGCAAATGGAGTCCAGAGTCTAAGAACAATACAGCAATGGTTCCACTTCCAGACATCAATATCTTGTTTTTGTTCCTTTTCTATAGCCTTTATAAAATACCCTTACAAAAGCAACTTTATGAATAAAGGTATTATTCTGACTCTCAATTCAATATTATTCACTATCATGGAACAAAAACCAAGAACTTAAGGATGCTGCTCACATTGTGTCTACAGCCAGGAATCTGAGATTAAAGCATCTTCCTGCTCAGTTAGATTTCTCCTTTAAATACAGCATTCAACCCAAAGAGATGCTTCTGCCTACTTTGGGAGTGGATCTTCCAAACTCAACAGAGTTAGTAATTTATATAACCCATCATAGATTTAGATATTCCAAGAACTTAACATGATTTACATAAACACTTAAAGACATGGCTTGATATTTTTGCCTTAGCTGATAATAGATCCTACCTAATTGTAAATCAACATTAAGCATCATAATTTACAATTAAGAATTACAGAAGACTCCAAATAATAAATTGGCTGGTATATAATTGTGATCTGGAGAACTGAATTGACTGTACATTTTTTAAGAATTTGTTAATGGTAAACAAAACTGTGGATCAGGAAAGATTTCAGAGAGTGAAATTCTTTATGCAAAAAAGAGAATGTGCATCTAATCTTATGAAGCTACATATGTACTAAGGAGAGTGTGGTAGTTCACATGTCTAGGGCTTGATGTCAAGCTTACCTAGCTTAATTAGCATGGCCCAGTTGCCCATGATATCTTGTATTAAATAGCATAGGAACATCTCCCTAGATGTGAAATCTGAGACATACCTCTGGCTTCCTGAAAATTTTGAACACATGTAAACTTACTCTGCCACACACATGTACACACAAACATACAAACACTCCTACATATACGATGAAACGTTTAAAAATATAAACACAGCTATTCCATAGCTACACACAGACTGATTTGAAACTGAGCAACACTCTGGAACAGAATAAATGTTTATAGTACTTTTTAAATTTGAAATGTGAAATTAATATCTAAAGTATTAGAAATTTCTGCCAGGTGCTCAAAGTAATATAGAGAGGGGATAAAAGATACTCCAAAGGGACTTCTCAAAACTCTCAAAAGATCATAGCAGAAGGAAGGAGACCAGGTGTTTCTCATAAAGAGACTCTTGTCCAATAACTAAATATTAAATATTCTCCCTTTGTAATTGAGATAGATGTGCAACATCTTTGAGTGCATTATCAAACAAATAAGTTCTGCTTTCACTCTAAGTGGAGAAAATTCTCTTCTGAGGCCACAAGCATGCACAAGGAACTTCAAACAATCTGTATATTCTAAGGAAGGTTCTCAAAAAGTCCACTTAAATCTTTAATATAATCCACACTTATCTTAATATATGTTCTTGTGAGTTAGAAGGGAAAGAGAAAAGGATCGTTTTTCAAATTCTTTCCTCAAAATTCAGAAAATATTTCATAATAAGTGATTTCATATGCTTATTTTCTACTTTTCAAACTTATATAACTCTGAGTAAAATAGATACAAGGAATATCTGTAGAAGAGAATTGATACTTCTGCAAATATTTAATAGAAAAGGGTGAGGTTGCACAATGAAAATCACTTCTTGGTATTCCTGCAATCTTGCAAACAAGGCTCTCTGGCAGCTGTCACAATTTCTCTGGACTTATGCTATGAGGAATATAAACAGGTTTCTGAGTTTTCCCGGGAGACTACTCAGCTGTCAGTCCTAAAATAAAAAAGACCTCAGCAGGGACTCATTTGGGAGTGTTAAATCCACAGAATTTCAGTTTAACGTTGATTCTGCCCATGCCATACTTACTAACTTTACTTGCAATTATGGAGAAATTATACTGCGCCGTGCTCTCTCTGTCTAGTAATTCATTCGTGGCGATGGTTCCTTCAGTTCCATCTATTGTAAAGTAGCTGTCCCCATCACTCTTCCAATCTATGAAGTACCTGTATGTTCAAAGAGTAGATGCAAATGTGCAATGATTATACATGAATCATAATGGCAGTGAGGCTAACTTGACACAGTTACTTATTTTTCACCCTGTAGCTATTACCCACCTTGCGATAAAGAAGAGTGTAAATGGCAGCTGCTTTATTGTAAAGTCGGTATGCTCAAGGGGAAACTGGAAATAATGAAAGATTTAGTACTCTTGCTGTTCATATTATTTTAGGGCCTTGACACTTTGAAAGCTCAGCAGAGACTAAAATTCTAAAGCTGACCATGGTTTTCCTAAACCTGCTGAATATTAAAACTCTCCCAAGGAGCAAAGGAATTCCTCAATGATAGCAGTGGGAAAGGTGAGGGTTGGAGAGAGATGTCTGAAAACTGTAGGCGGAACACAGTCTTTGTGTTTCCTTGAGAGGGAAAAAATAACAGTACTGAAAGAATACAAAAATAAAAAGAAAGTTTGAAGTCTCAACAAAATTATTTCCCTTTAACTAGTTATGACTTTGTAACTTTTACGATATTTTCTACACTGTTGGATTAAGATTCTAGAGCCTTGAACATGCTAGAAAAATGCTCTAGTACTTCTAGTACTGAGCTACACACACAGAGAGAGACCAAGAATTATAAAAGGTTAAAAGCTAACACTGTTTTCATGACTGTAAACATTAACTTATTCATCTTCATAATTGTTCAAATTGAACACACACACACACACACATATGAAGAAGGCAAATTCAGAATCTGGAAAAAATGCTTGTGTTTATGGACCAATTTAACAGTATTTGCCCCCAAACCATCACTCCATCACTATTTTCTATGTACAACTTGAGATAAAATGCTGGATTGGAAAGGTAGTCTGCTAAAACAGAGGTATAATATGCATACTGCCTAGGTATTTCATGTCATATGAAAACCATAGAAGTTATTAAACACAGAGGTCAGTGCAAATGAGAATTTTACACTTGACCTAGTGAACATTTCCATGCCACAAATGAGCAATTATTTTAATCATGAAAATTCAGAGATGAATTTGTGCACTGTGTAACAGGTATTATTTTGAGATATGTTATATGAAACTCATGTGATTTCAGCCATTGCTGAATGACCAAATGCAGTTGGCCTTTACAAAAGCGTTGTATAAGTTTGACATGCCAATATCTTTTAGTAACTGATCCAGCAACAAGTTGTTATTGCTTTTGCCAGGTATGACCCATGCTGTTGATCTAATTTTTATATCTCAGCTTCTGATCTATGATGTTAGAAAGCATTGAAGTCTCACAATTTCAGTAGAATAACTTTTTCTATAGGAACATTTTTCCCAACACAAAAGGAATTATGGTGCATTTAAAGGCTAAGGAACTTCGAAAATTTTATTTTTCTTCTTTCAATTGCAAGCACTTTTCTAAACAAGAAAATGTTTTGTCACATTATTCCTTTTCTTGGCACCTCTCTTCAACTAAACATATGCCTAACTCAAAAAGAAAGTTGCAGCTTATGATCTCATTAATATTTTAGGAGGCACCATTGATGCAGACTTGTTCACTGCAAAATAAACAAGTGTCTACTACACACTAAACACCATGCTCGAGGTAGCTGCATAAACTGAAGTATAAAGCTCACCCCTGTTGGTGTGAAGAGACATTTATCGCTAGATGATCTCACCATCTGATAGATGATCAGAAAAGGCCTTGCAATAGTGCCAAGAAAAAATGCCTCATACACAATCTTATGGTTGAAGAAAAAAATCTCCCTGCATCTGATGATTGGAAGGTACTAGAAGGCTGTATAGAAATGGTTCAGGGAAAGACTAGCAATCACAGACAAGAGAGAAAGAGCCAATTTCAGCTGCATTAGTCATAGAAACCCTAGGAAGGAGTTATAGAAATGCTTCACTCTTAGTTATTATCATAGAAAGAAGATAGAGTGGCACAATACCAGAAGCAATTCAGTTCCTGGATGCAGTTTCATATTATAATAAAGCACTGTGTCTATATGTGGTAAACGACACATTATTAAGGGAAGTACTAAAGCACCGATTAAACATCAATTGCTTTGAAAGCCATTTTATGGAGCATTCAAACAAGACAGCATTGTTAAGTAAGCTTGTTTTGCCTTGGAGAATCTTGCAAAAGACAGAGTAACCTGGGCGGCAAAATTGGATTTGATTCATGAAACTCTAAGATATGATAACTCTATCATAAGATAGAGTGGACTGCTAAAGGAGTCAAGATTCAAACACTCACTAGGTAATTAGTATTTTTAAAAGATACAGAAAGAGATAGAGTGACTTGCTATAATTTATAATAATAGTGTGCGGGCAGGAGGGGAAGGAATGAAGAATTAAGTCTGTATTCATGTGTGTCTCAGGTAAACAGAATAAAGACTTGTATTCTATAGGTGCAGAAGATGAAAAGTGTTTCTCTTGGAAATGGCTAATATCAGGAATAATTTTTAAGCTTCTACAATAATCATACTGTACCAGATATGAATTTTATTATCATAAACTTACTGTTACAGTTTTTACAGCAAATACAAATTATTCATCTTATATATTAAGCAGTTTTGTGGTTTGAATGAGATGTTCTCCAATATCTTGGAGATTTGAATATTTGGTCATATAATGGTAGAACCGTTTGAGTTGGTTTCAGAGATGTTGTCTTGATAGAGCAAGGTTATCACTCTGGTTGGACTTTGTGCTTTCCAAATCCACATGTTATTCCAAGTTTACTTTCTCTCTGCTTCCTGCCTATGGCTTGAAGATGCAAGCTCTAAGGTTATTGCTCCAGCTTCCACACCCACCTGTCGTCCCAATTCCCCACAATGATGGTGCTGCTCTCTTCATATCTAACAGAAATAATAAGTCCAAATACACCTTTCAGTCTAGAAATCACATTGTTCATGCTTTTCTATCAAAGCAATGGAAAAACATTGAATACTAATAATATGAGCTTTTCTAAGCTGCAATAGTTTAAGTAGATTTTTATCAATACTCAGATCTTAGGGAAGTGATGTGAGACACTTCATTGTCAGGACATTTCAAAAAATCATATAGGATTAGGATAGTATGAAATAAATTGGTGCTTTACATGGAGAGTATGAAAGACAATAACTTTTACCATATTTAAAAATTTTTATTTACTAGGTAGTTCATATTTCATGAGATGTATGTACAATGACCAATATTCTATTTTGCTCTTAAAATACTTTTAAATAGCAATAAAGTTGTACAAATACTACAATAAAGGCCATATTTTCCAAGTTAATATTTTCATATTTTCTTCAAAACTAAAATATATAAGCATATATACTGATATTTAGAACTCACATCTGAGAACATTTTACAGAAGCCACGGCTTTTAAGCCCAAAATGCTTATATTGTTCCAAAAGCAAAGACAATGAGTTTGTTCCCTTATTGTAATTATAGTAGACATGTTCATGTCTATGCAGAAGCACATCTGTGTGCAGGCATATGTGCGTGCCTGTGTGTGTGCACACATGTGATGTGCCTGTGTGTGAAAGCATGTATTGCATGCCTGTGTGTGTGTGCATGTGTGTGTGTTTTTGTGTGAAACATGGATACTGTTTGGCCACAGGATTTTTCCAAATATTTTGACACATTTGTCTCATTGACTTAGAAGTTGCCAGTTAGGGTAGATTGTCTGAGCAGTGAACAGCAAGGTTACACCTATTTCTTCCTACACTGCCAGGGTTTACAATTGCTTGGCACCAGACATGTTTTTTTATTATTTTTGTTAACCTGAACTATTGAGATTTTTCCCAGGTCTTTGAGATTGCAAACGAAACACTTTGATGACTACCCTGCCTCTGATGTCCTCATTTCCTTTTGTTATCTCTGATCTTCTTCCAACACTTTTGTTTGCAGTGAATATTTCTAAATGCTATATAAATTTATTTAATATGTTTTTCACTTTTGTAATCTACATTACATTTTAATAGCTACTTTGAATTTTACCATGTGCATACATCTGATTGGAATTCATACTAATTTAGATCCAGAAAGTTATAAAATTTTTACTATAATTCATCTATGCATTATGACATATTTTGAAATTATTCACATATATTTTATATGTTATATTAATACATCTCACAAATACAGCTAATCTTTACTGTAATCATTTGGTCTTCTAATTTATGTCTATTAAACCTGAGGTAGTTTTTTAGGGACCAACTATTGAGCTGTCTTTTTTTATGGGTTATTTTACCCTGGGTACCTCCTCTCAGCCACTGTCTTAGGGGCTAGAGGAGATTCTTGTCTTTCTATTTTCTCTTGTGAGTCAAGAATTGTTGCCATGGACAGGAAGAGCCACCTGTGGATAAATGCAACATATAGGAGGAACTGGATGAGCAAATATGATACAAATAATTTAGTCCCAAACAGCAGAGGTTTAGCTTCTGTTATTTGTAGTAGGAGGCAATAAGGAATGTTGCTACTGTGAAATCCCCAATGTGGTATTGTGAATCTGCATATGATGGCTGCCTAGGAAAACGCTATGTGTCTTCACCATTGACAAGTCTATGGTAGGCTTTTCTGTCATGGTACATGCTAGATATTCATTAATGTTTGTGTTCATAGATCTGAGGTCCAACCACATAATCTGTTAGTGGCCTCAAGGACTTTTAATTATAACACAATAATAACACTAAGGGTACAGTAGTGGAACCTATACTTTTGCCGCAACCAACAACTCTTTCATTGGATTTAACCCCTCCTCAACAAGAAGAAAGGTATAGTGGTACCTGTTGACCTAAGTTTCTGTCCCACACCAGGTCCCACAGCAATTCAGTCCCCCAAAAAACACACAGACGTCTACCTTAATCTTAAACTGGTTGACCTAGTAGCTTAGGCTTCTTATTAATTAAATTTTACATCTTACATTAACCCATTATTCTTGTTTGCGTTAGCCATGTGGCTTGGTACCTTTGTGAGCGAGGGATTTTCATCTTGTTTCCTCTGCGGCTGGAACAATGGCTGCCTGACCTTTCTTTTTCCCATAATTCTTCTCTTCTTGATGCCGTGCCTCTACTTCCTGCCTGATCACCCCACTTATACCTTCTGCCTGGCTACTGGTCAATCAGCGTTTTATTAAAATAATACAA
>JAQHUG010000393.1:931277-944312 GCA_028555095.1 Dicrostonyx torquatus | reverse complement strand
AAAAAAAAGAGCTGAATGGCCAATCGCTAGGAAGGCAGAGAGAAGTTGCGCAGGACTTCTTGGGACAGAGAAATTGTATGGAAGGAGAAAGCCAGGGTTAACATCCAAAAACAAAGGAAGAGGGACACGTAAAAGGAGAGATAAAACCTGTGAGTCAAATGGCAGATGTATAGAAATGGGTTACGTACAGTCATAGGAGCTAATTAGAAACAAATGTAAGTTAAGACTAAGTTTTCATAATTAACTCTAAGTCTCTTTGACATTATTTGGGGGCTTGTGGTCTAAAAATCTGGTATAAGATGAAAAGAAGGAAGAACTTTAATTGATTGAGTGTATCATTCCAAAATTCATATGATAAGGAGCTGGAGAAATAGCTTAGCTCATAAGTGTGCTTGCTTCTCAATCATCCAAGCCTGCATTGATATTCCATCATCTATAGGGGAAAAACATGGATAAACAATAACAACAAATGAAAAAAGGTTTGGTAATGCATATACATAACCCAGCAATGTACAGGGTGGAGACAATATGATCACAAATACATATTGCCACAAGAATATATCCAGGTTCATGGAGAAATAGCACCTCAAGAGAATGAGGAAGAGAGCAACAGAGAGATATCTGGGCATACTTGTCTTGCCTCTGCATGTTCACAGATGTTCATGCATGCATGCACACATGCACACACGTGCATACACACGCTTACCTCATGTTGACACACATACACATTTATATGTCAGACTATGAAACTAAATATAAAGGCGTGAAGTTAGGAGATGATGCCTTGTGTGGAGAAGTAATGAATCTATGCAGCATCCTTACATAGAGATAACGTCCATTTATAATATTTGTTTATTTAAATTGTAAGTAAGCACACCTCTACGCATTTTGTACCATGTGCATACACTGTCTGAGGTTGACACAGAAGTTATTGGAGTCCCTGGAAATGGAATTACAGGTAGTTTTGAGCCACCAGTTTGGTGCTGGGAACAGAACACAGTTCTTCTGGAAGAGAATTCTCTGCTCTGAATTGCTGAGCCATTTCCCTAGTCTGCTAACTGAACTTTCTAAAGGAATTTGGGCCAGCTGATCCTTACCTTGTTGCATGAAGACCATCTGACAAAGGAAGACAGGTATGTTACCAAGATGCTGTATCTCCCAGCATCTTATGGACTTCAACATTCTTGACTGACATGGAAATGTGTCTGACTTCAAATGTTATATGGTTCTGTCATAGATGACTGTAAAGGGTCAGAATGCAAACTATTATCAAATGGCAGGTGCCTTTGTAACAAATTTCCAGTTGAAAGATGTGCAGGGTCTGAAAGAGTCACATATCTATAATGTGTAGACATTAGAGTGATTCTGAGATGTGGTCAAATAGAGGAAAAAGTTTGTGTTACTTTAGAAAGAGGTTCTATCCTTGTTAAGAGTATCCAATGACCTTGAATGGTATCTTGGCAGAAGACCAATGATAATGCCAATCTGATTACATATTAGAGATAAATAAGAAACACAGTACTGAAAAGGCCATAAGTATGAAGGAGAGTGGGGAGCAGTACATGGGAAAGTTGGAAGAACAAAGGGAAAGGACAAATGTAATTAACTTGTAATTTCATCAAAAATAATATTTTCTGTTAGATAACATGCTTTAAAATACTATTGCATGGGTGACAATCAAAGCAGAAAAGGGAAAAGAAAGTAAGGGAGGGAAAGAGAAAGGAAGGAAGGAAGGAAGGAAGGAAGGAAGAAAGGAAGGAAGGAAAGAAGGAAGGAAGGAAGGAAAAAAGGAAGGCATGTGAATAGGCAAACAGGCAGATAGGCAGACACACATTTATTGGATAGTGGA
The DNA here is from genome assembly GCA_028555095.1 of Dicrostonyx torquatus. NCBI lineage: Eukaryota > Metazoa > Chordata > Mammalia > Rodentia > Cricetidae > Dicrostonyx > Dicrostonyx torquatus. The sequence continues at coordinate 942,463 of JAQHUG010000393.1, read as the reverse complement.
GTAGTTCCAATTCATTTGGTCAAGTGCAGAAAATTTTGAAAAGCAGTTTTCAGCTCATAATGTTCTTCTACCAAAAAGTACAACTTTGATAATACAGAACGCAGTGTTTATCTGAGATTTACTAAGAACATTATTTTGAACTGAATTGTGAATTTATACTTACTCAAACATATAAAATGAGAGAAATTAATTTAATTTAAATGGAATTGCTAAGCAAAATGATTTTATAATTTAAAATTTTAAATGCCTTAGCTTTTGCATATTATAAAAAGGAAGAAATATTATAAATATGTATTTAGGGATATCTTGTATTTCAGAAGGATCTATGAGTGTTATTCTTTTGATCACATATTAAAGAAGTTTGCTTGGAAATGAACAAAAATTTTGGCCCATCATGTCAATCATAAAGAGAAATGTAAAGGACTCAGTGGCAATTTAGGTTAACAAAAACGAAGAGATAAAAATTTTCAGGAAAAACTGCAGAATTCTTAAACAAGAGCAGATCACTAAGCTATTTACTCAAATGCATGTGCCTTTCTTGGACAAGGAACTCAGACAATTCAACATCATGAGAGACAGCAGGCATGTCTACATGAAAAATGGTTTTAGTGTATGCCCAAAGCAAATTAAAATCACATGACTGGGGAATTCAATGATAACCTGTGTTTGTTACCTATGTACATAGGTGGGCTTGAAACAGAAAGCCATAGAATGGACACTGGCTTTTCAGTGTTATGACTTATGTATCGTACAAATAAAAATAGACAGCTTTAGACTCAGAAAATCTGTAAGATTAAGAAGCCCAGATATAAAAAAGGCATTTCTTATAGATTTGCAAGTTGTGTGGACTTTCTTCAGTTAGGATTTCGAATTATGAAGGTAACATTGCTATTTCCTTCCATCTTTTATATATGGAATAGGAATATGTGGTCCAACCTTAACATGATACATACTTTCAAATCTTGTAATTTATTTATTTTCAAAGTCTCATTGTTAGATAATAACTTGTCAAGAATAGTTCTAGCCAAGAATCTCTCCTATGTCTTGTTTCGGTTCTATTTATAGGAGATATTAGAAGTTAGACTCGTGTTGATAATGGAATCATTTAAGAATTTTGGGACTATTTGTTTGGAATAACTATATTTGACTTGTGAGAAGACAAGAAAGTTGATGATCCGGACTATAATGATAAGGGTGGAATATTTGTGTTGCCTTTTCTAAAAGAATCATGTCTTTAAATTCTCCCATCACTAATCTTGAAAATCATTTAAAGTTATGTTGCTCAGTCCCTTTAATAAATGAAGTTTGAGTGATATGTCCAGCATGACACTACTGTAAACAGTATTGTAAGAATTTTTACTGGTTGTTTCTGTTGAATTTTATAGCAGTACTTCCATCTTTACACTAATAAGCATTCATTAAATTTTGTGGCACATGCTCTACTATTTCTTGGCCTTACCTTTAGTAATTGAGTTCGTTTTCTCCTGCTGACATAGCTAAGTTTTGCTTGTCAAATGCCCATTAAAAACTGTTTTTCTTACCTAACAGCACTACTGCCCACATCTAGGTCTTGGGCTGTGACAGCCCCGATGATGGTCCCCACAGGAGTGTCTTCGTAAACCTCCATGGTATAAAGTGGCTTGCTGAACACTGGAGGCTCATCCACATCCAGCACACTAATTTTGACTGTAGCAGTGTCTTTAAAGGGGCCAGCAGAGTGAAAGCGGTGGTCAAGGTGAAGGTTGGAGGCTTCTACTTTGAACGTATATGCCTTCTTTGTTTCAAAATCCAAAGGCTGTAAGAAGGACAAAATGAGGATTCACGTTTGAATAAATCTGGGCAGAAATAGTGAATACTGTTTATAAGCACTCTGTCAGCTGTTCCCAATTAATTACATTTTCAGCTTCTCTTCTTGAGAAACAGAGGGCAGAGGAAACACAAGGACAATATTTAAGAACACTAAAGATCAATAGCATGTAGAAATAACCTATAATGCTAATTATCTAAATACACAGAATTGACAATGTCTACATGTGCACATCAAAGTACACAGGGAAACTCATGTTTCTTCTAAGCAATGTGCAAATATTAAGGGAAATGCTAGTTTGCTTTAATCCAATACTGACATCTACTGGACAAAAGTAAAGACAGGAAAAATAAAGCAACAATAAATTTGGATTATCTGATTATTTAGATTTCAGGTGCATAAAGAATGCTACACACTTGCTTTTACCTTTTATTTTTCCATTGGTACAATTTTCTGTTAAAAGTCTTAAATGCACACATATTTTATTAGAAAGAAACTATAAAATTTAAAGTAAATAAAATGGTAATTAAAGTTGCTTACATCCCAGGATTATATGTAAAACCAACGTGTACTGTATTGCATTGTCAGGACACATCACCAAGAATCATGACCTCAAGCATATTGTTAAATTATGGATGACCTTGAAAGTAACCTAGAAGTCAGTAGTGCATATGCATGGATACAGTTTAAATGGTTCCCACTTGCAAATATCAGGTCTTTCATCTCCATATGGCTAAAATCATTGACATCTAGGAACATTATGGCACTTAGACACTTTTAGGGGGAATGGCTGTAGACAAGGAATCTCATTATGTCACTTAGGCTGGTTCTGAATTAAAAATCAAGCAGTCTCAGTTTCCCTAGCGCTATGATGACAGGTGTCATATGTATCAGCTTTGTGTCATATGGGCTGCATAACACAGTCCAAAAGAGCCCCAAAGAAAGCCAGTTGCTTGGTGAAAGTAGAAAATATTGCTCATTTTGAAGAAGAAGAAACTGCTACAAACATGAGAATGTTTAGCTTGGAAATGTTAGCACAAGACAAGGGAGAAAGACATTTTTCAAGGGTCTTCATGAAAAACAAAGAGGTTAGAGAAACAATTTGAATTCTTAATATTGTAATCTTACTTTATAAAAAAAATTTGACACCTTTCTTTTAATGGGGTACAAGTCTGGAGGTACATTATTTTGTTTTTATTTCAACATATTCTCGAACAAAGCCATAGTGTATAATTAATATATTTAAAGAAGTAAGATTTTCATCATGTGCCATTTGAAAGGACTGAAACAGAATATATATAAGATGGGAGGGCATATATGTTAATTTGAATTAAAAGTTAGTTTTTTAAATACTAAAATTTCTGGATATATTAAGCAATATAATGATGAAAATAACAATTGTTAATGTTAATGTCAATCTCACAAACATTTATTTTTATTAGCTTAGCTGTGTGTTTTTCCAGAAAGCAGGCAATATCTCCATCACTCATGCTTGCTCCATTTCTGCTCTCAGAGTCAGCTTTGTCTTGCAGGCAAGCAGAAAGTACCTTATACACCATAGTAATGGAGCAGCTTAAATTTTAAGAAGTGCTTAGCTTTTTAAAAAGTGCTCCTGGACAGTAAAGAATTACAGATATGCAATAAAGACAAATCCATATTAGTCACAGTGTTGGATAAATGTATGTAGACTTGGAAGAGAGAAGAAAAAGAGTATAGAGAGTCATAAAATGAAGTTAATGCTTTAAAAAGAAGTTTAAGTCTTTAAAGAGACAGTACTGACAGTTATATTAAAAAGAGTAAAGAAAAACAAGCCACCTAAAGATGGACTATACACAAAGAGTCTGGATTATGTATATTATTGTGTTTTCTTTGAATTTTTTGACTGTGAATGAACTAAGTACAGAGAGAAAATTCATTGTATGGGCTGCTAAGCTAAACCAGCATGTATATTATAAAGTTATCAATCTTCCAAATTGGGTCTAAGGATATGTTGTTTCAGAAAAGAGGTTCTTCTCTTGTTTCCACAGAAGATGAAAATCTATGGATTGCTTCCAGACCAATATAGTTTGATGGAACAAGACCCCATGAAAGGTTGCTATAAACACCACCATAAAGAAAATACTTTGCCGTACAAACAGCAGGAAGCAGTTTGGTGAGTAATAACTATGCCCATATTCCAAAATATTGGGTATAACTGTTTCTTTACGTTTAAAGGTGGATATGCTATTGAGATGGATAAATTTCACTGTTATGGATCTTGGTTCATCAATACACATTTTAGGTCAATCTTGTTATATGTATATTTCTGCTCTTGATAAAGGTATTGTGTTTGTGCATGTATAATTAAGAAATATAGGTCAATAGATAATCATCTATAATGGTTAAGCTTGTAGTCATATTAGTTAGATTTTCTAGATATATAGAGATATATTTCAGATAGATAGGTATTCTTCAAATCTTTCAGAGACCTTCAGAATATGGCATTTAAAATGTTTAAAAACTTAAGACTTTTAATGACAGTGAGACACATATGTTCCTAGAAGCACCAATTACTTCAAGTGGAAGCTGTGTATCAAAGAGGCTCCTTATGGTGTTGGTTAGCCATTTGATCAAAAATTGGAATGCTTGACTGGACATGCAGTACCCACAGAGAGATGACTGCTGAACTTGCCTAAAGGTGAGATTATCCTTCAGAATTCCTACTTCATGAAATAGTCTGTGAGACATTCTGCAGGACATGGGAAAAAAGTGACTGAAATGTCTTTGAAATTTCTTGCTTCATGGAAAAGTCTTCTGGATACTTTGGGCCTGTATGCTGAAGATAGATACCCCAATGATACAAAAGAACTTTGGGTAACTGTTTATGAGATGTCTCTGTCATTTCTAGAGTTTTGGAAGTCTCTTACATCGTACTTTCTGTTTACTTAGGTAATATCATATCCTCTGGAGTCCTTGATGGAGTTAACAAATTTATAGTTACAGTTTTCTTTAGTTATGATAAAAGATACGGTAGATATAAATATTATAACTGTAATTCTTGCTTGATAACTGTTTTGTTCTATGTATATTTACTATGTTAAAGTTAAATCCTTCCTTTTTGTTTAAAAAGAAAAGCAGAAATGATATGGGAGGTCCTTCTGTCTATGTGTTGCTTTTATTGGTTAATGAATGAAGAAACTGTCTTGGCTTGTTTATAGGGTAGAACTTAGTTAGGCAATGAAAAACTGAACTGAATGCTGGGAGAAGAAAGGTGAAGAGAGACACCATAGAGCTGTCACTAGAGTCAGACATGCCAAAACTTTTCTGGTAGGGCATAACTCATGGTGATATACAGATTAATAGAAATGTGTTAAATTAATATGTAAGAGTTAACCTATAAGAAGCTAGAGCTAATGGACCAAGTAGTGATTTAATGAATACAGTTTCTGCATGATTATTTTTAGGTCTAAGCTGCCAGGCGGTAGGGAAACAAGTGGTCTCTCCCTGAAACAAGGATGCAAGTATGAGTACCACATCCTCTTTATTTTTCTTCCTGCTTTCTCCTTCAAATTGAAATGCCAATACTTGTACAATATTAAAATTCATTCCAGATAAGCCTGAAATTTATTTATTGATTTTTTTTTTTTTACTGCTTACAAACTTCACCAGTCTGAATGAACTTGGCTCCCTACTCATATGTCAATTTCAAGCAAAGAGAGGAAAGTGGACTTCTGAATTCCTTTTTATTTTCTAATAGTCATTATATTAGAAGACAGGCTAGAACTCTTGATATAAAACAGTAGGTAAAACTTTAGTTAAGGTTCAGAGAGAAAGAAACAGACAGAGAGCAGACAGACAGACAAACAGACAGACAGCAGACAGACAGCAGACAGACAGACAGACAGACAGATAGATAGATAGATAGATAGATAGATAGATAGATAGATAGATAGATAGGAAATTACTTATTTATATGTATAGGTTTGTTATGCAACTGAAAATTTACATACTGAGATGAAATCTGGATAGAAAAATTTTAAGAGAAACACCACAGTTACATCCCAGCCATGGTTCCTTCTTCAAGGCCCTGACACTTAAGCAACCTCTCCTCACAAAATGCTGCATCTCAGTACTAGCAGAGAGAATCAGCAGTCAGCCTTTTGATTGCATGTAACCACTCATTTTTCTTATTACCATCTTAATTTATGGGTAATGAACTTAATTGGCTAATGATCCCAATAAAGTGCCAGCATTTAAAAGAAGTACAAAATAATCAAGGTTCATTTAGAATTTTAGAAAATGAACTATTCGTGATGAAATTGAATTTTGTGAAGCTGAGTGTTTTTCATCTATGCACAATAAATACAAAGTAAATGGAAACCTTCTGACAAGACTCAGCCCATCAGATCTTAAGAATGTTTCTAGATGGTTGAGAAAGTGATTGGGAAAACAGATTGCACGTGACAATGTCTGCTCCCCTTAGCTAAAAATATGTCATGTACAGTCAGATTTTCAGGGCAGAAAATCACATTGTAGGGAGCTATGCAATAAGTGCTGACAATTTTACTGAAATGGAATATCTACTTTTAATATCTCCCTAAATAAAAAAGGAGAATTAGGCTGGATAGTGACGCACACCTTTAATCCAAGCACTCCTGGGCAGAGGCACACAGATCTGTACCTTCAGGCCAGTTTGGAATACAAATTGAGTTGCAGGACAGACAGAGAAACATGGAGAAATCCTGTCTCAAAATAACAATAAATAAACAAATAAGAATTATGAAAGTTATATTATTATAGCAACTTTATCCTTCTACATTTTGTTTTGTCAATACTATGCAGAGTATTACATTCAGATAATTTTTTCTCAACTTCAATGATTGTAAAAAGATTTAACCATTAGGTGAGTCATTCTCCACATGATTCCAGAGTTCCTGCTTCTATATAATATTATGTAGAATTTTATGTATTTCATTATTGGCTTTTTGATGAATTTAAAACTCAGTATCACCAGCACACAGAATGTACCATCATCGTAATCAGCATTATTACTCTGTCCCCAAGGATGGCTAGCATCTATATTGTGTGATTCAAAACTGAGTGTGGGAATGGCCTTTGAATTTAATAGCACATCAACCAACAAGCTATTAAGTGTTAAAGAAAAACAGATCACTTGTGGACAAAGAATTTGAAAAAGATTTTTAACAGACTAACGCAGGCTAGAAACACATTGGGAACATAACCTTGTAAAGTAAGCTTACTATTCTGCCTGGAAAATAAAGATAAAACAATCAGAAAGACGTCAATTTTGGAAAGAATCACAGTATAAGAGACTTAGTTTTAAGCTCAGTAACCTCAACATTTTGTCTAAAAATAGGCATAAGAGACTGGGCATATTTCATAATCATAGTGCAAGGGTTCAAATCAACATTTCAATAAAATGTGATCAAGCACTCAATATTCCAAAGATATCTCTGTATCAGGTAAGAATGCACTGTAAGGGATAAATAGACTAAAACTTGGACATTTGAAGTATAATTCCCCCTTTTAACAAAATTTACGTATTTTCAGGATAATATACATATATATGTATATATGTACCATAAAAACAAAAATTTCAAACAAAATATTTTCTAAATAAATTATGTAATTTAAGAAATACAGTTTCCTTGCAGCTTGTTCCAAGAATCTTAAAACAACACTATTCATTAGCTATTCATTCATTTTTGTCTACGCAAATATTTTTACTATATTCCACATTTATTACAATACTATCATATATTGTCAGTTTTAATTAACTAACTTAAAATTAAATGATACTATTTCAATATCTGCAATTAATGATGATAATATTAAAATCCATCCAGTAGTTGATACAAAGCAAACCAAATCAAATAGAGAGCTGTGAGAACTTCCAGTACTTCTGAGTACAGATTCAGCAAAACTTTCCTAAAAATAACAAAATATCTAATCAAATACTGTGTGTTGAGTTAAACACACACAGAAACTTTTTCCACATGATAGAAATCTATACTTTTAAACTTATGATTTCTAGCAAGCTGCATATGTCAAAAAGAGTTATCTTTCATCTTTGAACCACATGCTTTCCATCTGTGTAATTAACTTTATTTTTAATATTTACAAAATATTGCTAACTTTGTGGTTCATGTGATTATAAATAAAAATCAATATAGCAAAAATGAGAACAGTAAACCAACCTAAATTACTCCTTTAGCCAATGAAAATTTAAAACCTCCTAGGTACTGGAGTGATTTTTTTGTTTATGCAGAAAAACTACAAATGTGGTGAACTACTTTTCATTATAAAACATAATGAAAACAAATATTTTAAAAGCATGTACCACACACATCATAAGAGATTATAAGAAAGAAAGAGAAAAAATTAATGAAAACATTCATCTTGCAAGGCTTTCTTTGAAGAGAGAATGAAGTGCAGAACTGCAATCAATCTGGTGTCCCGTTATCTTACTTATCCGTGCCTGTTGAATATGCCCAAAATGGCATCAGATACTGTGCAGCCTCTTCTGTACGTTGCTTGAGTTGGATGACATAGAAGGACTCACAGAGGACATTCAGATGGAGCTTCATACACTCACTTTTGGAGCAAGGATAGAAATTAAAAGTAAGTGGGAAGGTAGGGAGAGAAGCAAATGCAAAGGTAGAAATGAGGAATGAAGTAGACTTAGGTCAAAATATAGACTGGACAGTGGAGTTCTAACCCTGATTCAGGAAAAAAATAACCGCTGGCAAAGGCAGGTCCAGTGACTGGAAAGCAGATTTGCTAGATTCATAGTTTAGGAAATGTGAAGGAGAAAATAGGAGAAGGAGAATATCTTTTGAGTTTATAACTGTGTTGTACGTGAGGCTTCATATATTCATTATATCCATGTGCAGATGTGTATGCATGCATTTATGCATTATTATGAAGGACTTTTATTTTATATGAGGTCCATAGGACATATCTTCCAATATTTCTTTCTGTCTTATGTTTTGAGGAAGGTTCTATCCCTAAAACGGGACCTCGTCAATTTACTTAGACTCAACTAGCCTTTGAACACCGTGGATCCTCCTGTAACCACCTCCACAGCATTAGATTGTAGTCTCATTTCTAAGATGGATATGGATCTGAACCAAGTCTTGTGCCTAAATAAAATGTCCTCTATGTACTTGCAATAAAGTCATATCTCTAACTTCAAACATAAAAATTTCTGTAGAGAGCAGAGATGGAATATATTGCTATGTCGTTTGAATAGTTCAGTCAAACTTTAAGAGTTTTAAGCTTAAGAGATAGCACAGAAATCTATGTTGAGTATTGCAAATTCTCAATAATTTAGAGTTGAGAATGTTTAGATGTCTAGAAAATTGAATTAAGGGTTTTTTTTTTGATATGTTTGTGTGATACAAACATTCATAGGGTCAGACAAACATATATGACATGCGCTGATAGCCACATGCATGCTGTGCCTGTGGAGGTTATAATAGTGCATTGTATATCCTGGCATTAGAGTTATTGAAAACTGTGAACTGCCATGGGGGTGTTAGGCCCCTTGGCAGAGCAGAGAACACTATTAACGCATAGCCATTCCCCCAGTGCCAGTTAAAGTGTTTTTTAAAGGAAAACCCAGATGATTTTTAAAAGAGAAACCTAATATTCATAGAAACAAAGATTACAACAACTTTTCTTCAGAATTAGACATAGCAAAGCGAAGTAGATAAAAGGTGATTAGAGAAATAGCAGATGTATGTACAAATTTTGTCACATTCCAGAGTTTTTCTCCACACCGGCCACATGGTGGTGCTAAACTACCAAATTACATTACAAGGAATCTAAGTCTTCTATACTGCTAAAAGAAGGACAAATTTGGAAAGCTACCAATTAGTCAGCTAATACATTATAGAAAGTTTCCAACAGAGCCCATTAACACCTGCCCATTGTTTGCATAAATAGTAAGTAATGAATTTAATAACCTATGTTGGAAATCATTCTGCTTCAAATTTAATATCTTCCATAGTTTATATAAATGTTAAATAAAATTTAAGCCAACTAGCATAACAAATTTTTCCAAATTTGTAGAGTCACTTAAATTATACAAAAGAATAACATTTTAATTCTTTACTTAACAAAGTTGTATTATCACTTGTTGGTTGATAAAAGGTATTTTATTGAAATAGTACAAAATTATTGGTGAAATTATGTATGATACTAAATCAGAGTTTCTGAAATATAAATGTTCATTCTACTATTATAATTACACAGGCAAGAGATAAACCACCAAAATATATTTTCTTGAATAAATTTGTAGTTTCTGTCTTGAAAAGTTTTAACTTAATTTTTTATTTGTATAGATATTAATGAAGTACACACCTTATTCTCACTTATTCACAATTAATTTTTAAAATATAATTCATGCAGCTTTTAAACTGTCATATTTCTTACTCTCAATGTTGTCCACCTCTCACTTCTTTATACAATAACAAATTTTGATAACATTTTTATTCTTGTTTTGTTAGCATTTCTATAGCTACAGTTCTCAACAATGTTTAAGATGATTTTGATATTTTATTATTAGCTCAGTACACTATGATATGAGGTGAGTGTTGTTATCTTTTTTTCAATATCTTGTGCCTTGAAGAAGTTTGTAAAGTGGCATGGTGAATTTAAAGTGACAGAGAAATGACATTATGTCAGAATCTTCACAAAATGAATCAAAGTTGAGTTTAAAACTAAAATAAAGAAGGATGTCTTCCTCCGCTCTCCTCAGCTCATATAAACCTGAGCACTGTATTCATCTACCTACATCCTTGATCCTCCAAGGATAAGAAGGAAATGAAAGTAGTAAATAGGAAGCAAGGGCGAGATAAAAGATAAAACACAATGGAAATGTTCACTTCACAGCACAGAACATTCTAAAGCTTAAAGCAGATGCGGAAAGGAGAAAATAATTGTAAAAAGCAAAGATCCTCACACTTTATTCCTTAGTTGCATCGCTGAATCTTTTAATTAAAATCTAAAGTAGTTCTTTTAAAAGCACTACATATTCATTCCTCAAATAGAGTTTTGACCTTCTAAATGGATTTGGTGTATGTAAAACTGTGACTCTCTGATGAATTTTATTTGTCACTGAAACCCTTACATTGGGCATCCATGTTGAGACTGCAAAGGGGGAAATTGTCTAACCAGTTTTAGGACATAGTGTAACCTGAAGTTTGTATAGACTTTTGTTTTTGTTTTGTTTTTTTCCAGTAAGCATTTTTATTTTTTTTGTTTCTTTTTTTCTTTTTTTATTGTTGAAAGAAAAATTTATATTTACTCCCCTTGTTCCCGGCCCTCCCACTCCCCCACTACCCCACCGCCCTCCCCCTGCTTCCTTAAGATGGGG
>JAQHUG010000393.1:885677-908443 GCA_028555095.1 Dicrostonyx torquatus | reverse complement strand
TTTTCTGGAAGTCAGAAGCAAACAAGATCGTCAGACAAAAAGTTGGAAACAAGGGTGTGGGAATGAGGGTGGAGGTAGGGATTGGGGGTGATGGTAAACTCTAGTTTTCTTTTAAATTATCAATAAAGTTAACACCTATTATGTTAATATGTTAATAATATGCTAAGAAATATAAGGATTTAAATTTGTTGGGTATATTTCTTTTCTTCAAAAATCTAATCTCTCATAATTTTCCTTTTTGTGACATTATAGGTATAAATAGGAAAAGACAGAAAATTTCATTATATCAACCCTTGTTGTATTTAAGTTACATCTTACACCAAATGTAACTTCATTCAGATTTTAATCTGAATGCTCGGATTTAACTTTCTACTACTTGCCTGCATTTTTTGAACCACTACCTAAGTCTTCCTAGTTTTTTAGTTCATGTCTTAAATGGCTTTCTTCTGATATTCATACAATAGTGACTATCCCCACCTTTAATTTGGTGATGACTTAGAGGTGGTTTTTTTCTTTCTCTCTTTTTTATTTACACTTCTAGGTTTCTAGTAATTCTATAAATGGACTTGTTTGTATATTACCTTTTGCTTTTAACTGTTCTTACATTTTAGGAGTCTTGTTTGTTCCCTACTAATAAGTCTCAGTATACCTCTCAGTAAATGATATTGATGTTTTCATTTCACAACCCACTAAGATTTTCTCCATGTGCTTGTAGATGCCTTTTGCATTTATATCATGTGAATATTTCTATCATAGCTTTTATTGCAATTTGCATGATTTCCTATTAATTTTCTAATTATCCTCATGATGCAGCAACAGCTTGAGAGACCAGATTAAAATTGCATTCCCTTTATATTGTATGAATCAGAAATCACTTGTTTTGCTCTTTGTAGCTAAATAAAACTTGTAATCAAACTTCCTTTTCTACTTTATCACTTTGATCAACTATAAGGCAAAATGAAATAAAGAATTATAAACCATAATAAATACATGTCAGTGTTACAAAATGATTTTGTTTGTATGATTAAAGATTGACACTATTGTCAAAATTTACTTATTAAAATTTAGAGGTGTTTGTATTTATTACTTTTCTTATCACTTCACTATTCTTTAATTATCCTTTGGACAAAAATTATGCAGAGTGTATTGTCATTAATCTGATTAATTTTATCTGTGCCTTGAACCTCATTTATTGTTTCTATGTGCTATTTAGAAATGCTTCTTAGACTCTGTTACATCTTGCAGATTTGATATTTTCATTATCTCTTGTTCATGTCTTTCCCAACACATTGTGAAAGCAGAAAAAATCATATTTTTTAACTACAATCATCTTTTGTGTAGGTTTCATACACTTTGAATAGAAAAATTTAAGTGTCGTTCACTGTGCACCAGCATTTCTTTTGTCTCAATGTTTACTTATATAAGCCATGCAATTGCACTGGGACCCTATGACATTGTCTTCAGCTTCAAAATATACCACATCCTCGAAGACATTATTCTAGCATATTGATATTTGTGTCAACTGTCCATTGAAATTGCGCACATCAATACAGAAATGTACATACCTCTTTTAGCACTGCAGCATTCTACAAACAATTATTTTCTGTGCCCATATGCTCAATTATAGAACAAGCTGTCCCTTAAATATGCTATGCTTGGCATGCATTGAGGATTTTAATAATATTCCTCCATTTTCTTGGAATACAATCTCTTCCCAAATTCTTCTGTGACATGCTAGATAATTTCCTCTCAAATGCTCAGTCTATACAAATATTTCCCTACTGAGCCAATGGAGATGTACTTGCATTTCTTACTGGTAAAACAATAATGTCAATGATAATATTACTTTTATAAATAAATTAAACACTGTAAATGCACTTGCTTACTTGCCATAGTGTATTTTTGTCTGTTTGTTAAGTAAGAAAGTACATATTTTAATTCCTATATTTTCAGCATCAAAAACAAGATGTCTATATGTGTATGTGCTTATACAAATACGTGTATACATGATGTTAGATGTTTGTCTGTATATGTGTTGCTTTTATTTGTTGTTTAATAAAGCTGTTTCAGCCAATTACTCCGAAGGGTAAAGCCAGGGAGGAAATCCAAAGAGAGTTATAGAGAGTAGGCAGAGTTAGGCAGATGCCATGTAGTTTCCAAAGGAGGCACACACTATATAGTTTCCCAAAAAGCATGAGGTAATAAACCATGAACCTCATGGTAACATATAAAATGATAGAAACTGGTTAGTTTAAGATGTAAGAGTTAGCCAGGAATACACCTAAGTTATTGGCCAAACAGTGTTGCACTTAATATGTATAGCTTCTGTGTGATTATTTGAGTCTGGGAAGGTGGAAAATGAATGAACAGAACAGTCTCTGTTTACACATATATAAAACTAAACTGTACATGTATATATAAAATGCAATGTTTTGAGAAATATAATATAGCTACTAATGTGATTGTCATAGATTGTAGAGACAAAATGAAGGTGTTTAAGTGAAACTTTGTAAATGATAGCCATCAGAACATACTATTTTTACTCTAAACAAAGTAAAATGTGTCATAAACATTCAGTTCTCTTTCTTCACAAACTGTGTTTCTTTTTCTGTGACTGAACAATAATGCCTTGTGCTTTTTCTCCATTCAGAAGTTACTAGTCTCTTGATCTGAATTTAAAAAGCACATGATTTCCCACAATTTTAAGAAATAATCAATTAGAAGTTGTTGAAACACAATTGTGGTTGTAAGAAATTTGAGAAAGTAATGGAGATGAGGAAAATAGGACATTTTTCTGTGATAGTTGGTCATGTGTGTAACTTGGAAGACTCAGATGAATATCATGAGTAACTTTCCTGGGCTAAATAATAAGAGGTTGTCACAAAAAACAACTGTGAACAAACAGTTAACATAGATGTATCTGGGTTTATTTAAATCTAATGCTTTATAGTTTAATTAGGAATGACACAATACCTAGACAGTCAAGCTGTTGCTCCATTTTTAAACTAAAATAACAAAATTTTATAAATTACCTGGTTTCTTTTCATAATATTATTTTTTATTAACTAGTAATTTTCATTTGATATTAAAATAACTCCAGAAGGATAATGATGAGAAATTAAAAGCCCTTGGCAATTTTCTCAAAGCTTTTTATTTAAATAATGAGGACTTGCTATTTTTTTCCCTAAAATTGAGTAAGTCTTATGCCATTGTTATTTGCCAGAGGTAATGGAGCATGCACTTCTGTCTGTATAGGATATGACACATAGTAACTCCCCAGTTAGCACCTATCAATTTAGTAGCCAATTCTCACAGAGTTGATCTATTTTAAAATACCAAGTTAACAATAATTTACATATTCATGAGGTATATTCATATATCAGTTTGTTTTAGCTCAGAATTGTACAATAATACAAAAAAGAAAAGTTTCTTAAAAGCATCATAAAAGCATTCACTCATGTAGTGACCAACAACAGCACGCTTCTAACCAACATTATCTCTTTATTTCATTTAGACAATGGGAAAGTCAATTATGCTTAAGCTTAGCAAGTGTTTTTTAAATATAGTTTCTTAGTAGTCAAAAAGCAAATACCATCAGCTGTGAAAAACTCTTCAGCATAAACTTACCTGAAATGGATCTTTCTTGACATTAAGACTCATATTCATGTTATTTCAATTCATAATTTTGACATATTTGCTGCTTAGTTGCTTTTTTTAAAAAAACTATTCCAGATAAAAGATCATCATTATCATTAACAAATTGCTTTCTATTTTCAAACATATTTTATTTTTCCTTTTGAAAGTTGACTTCCATATGATGGCATAGTATAATGCCCTCAATATAAAGAAATACAACATTTGAAAAGAAATATTTATATGACAGAAATCATGAAAAATTATGATTCTAAAATATTGTAGGTTATAATTTTAGACTATATGTTAAATATGCATGAAAAAGCAAGAAAAATAAATTCCCTCGCAGTATTCTGCTTGATGTTTTCTTTCTGACCACTCTGATCAACATGTGTACGGACGTCTTTACAGAAGTTTTAATAAATATGGTTCTAGAGTGACAGATATAAGAAAATACTAAGTTTTAATTTCTCTATATACTAATCTAGAAGAAATAATTATTTTTATGTTTAAAAGCCTGTAATATGAAATGATCTTATAGGAGTTACTAACTCCTCATAAGAATTTGTGTTTTCCTGGAAGCATGAAAGCTAGACTGCAGAAAAGAGGTTTTCCAGTCAGATCCAGTTCATGCTACGTGAGTTCCATATCCTAATTGTGTGATGTGTTCAGCAATAGAGACCTGAAACCCTAAGAGGCAACCAAAAGCTATGCTAATTTTTATTTTTGTTGTTGTTATAGAAGATGAAGGCTGCCAGTGGTGCAACTTAGACATCAATTTAGCCATAAAAACTTCAACCTGCAATTTGTCTTGCCTATAAGATGTGTTGGGGTAATGGATACATAGAACTTGTGGGAATGGCCAAACAAGGACAGGTACAATTTGAGGCCAATGCCAAGAGAGGTTTTCATTGCCCTACACTGCTTAGAGGGCCAGGAACAAGAGGCCAGACAACCAAGATTCCAAGGATGGTATCAAATGTGACTGGCAAAAAAAGTCAATGAAATTATTCCTAATAATATTCTGTCATATTCATAGATTAGTACCTAGCCCAATTGTCATCAGAGAGGTTTCATCCAGGAACCTATGGAAACAGATACAGAGACCCACCACCAAACACTACATGGAAACCCACAGAAGATGGCAGAAAGGATTGAGGGAGCCAGAGAGCTCTAAGACCCAGAACATGGTCCACAGCATTAAATAACCAAAGAACATAGGGTCTCACGGAGATAGTACTAACATCAGGGGACCTGTATGGATCTGAGGTAGGTCCTCTGCATATATGTTACGGTTGTTATTTGGTGTTCTTGTGGGACTCCTAACAGTCGTAGGAAGAAGGGCTGTTCCTGACTCTTTTATCTGTTCGTGGCGTACTTTTCTTCATCCTGGGTTGCCTCATTCAGCCTTGAGTGGACGGTTTGTGCCTAGTCTTATTGTAATTCGTTATGTCGTGTCCAGCAATATCTCTGGGAGACCCTCTGTTTCCTGATTCTAGGAGAAATGAAACTGAGGGAAAGAAAAGGTGAGGAGAGACTAGGTGGGGTGGAGGGGAGGAAACTGTGGTTAAGATGTAATGTTAAGAAGAATAAATAAATAACAAAAAATAATAATACTGTTTTGGAAGTCACTTGGACTTCCCTGACCAACCCTTCAAAGAAGGCTTATACTGTCTGGTGTTGACCGTTAGGTTAATCTATGGTCCCTGTGAGTAGCATTGTCAGGACAAGTGGTTAGCTTAACTTCTTTTAAGGTATAGAAACACACACACACACAGACACACACACACGCATTCACGCATGCTCACATGCACACACGCACTTAATTGAAAACTCCGACTTGACCTGATGTGAAAGACTCTTTCTTGTGCTCTAGTTTCCATGGTTTCAGGAAATACTATGTAAGTTGGCAAGGGAGGAAAGCAATGAAAGGATCGTATCCAGCTGCAGCAACTATGAACCATGACTATGATCAGCGTGGGCAGATATGCTTCATGTTCAGTAAGGGCCTCTCATGTCAGTGGCAATAGTGATGGAACTGTTTTTAAGCCCCAGTCAACAAAAGAGCTATCATGTCTATTGTTAGATAGCTAGCCTTTTTTTTCTGATAATTCCAGGCCATTGTTCTTGCAAAAATATGTACCACCACTCTGCTGGACCAGCATAATTCTTTACTACATTTTAAAATCATATCTTTATACCCTTAGAAAGGGGCATCTACCACTTCTCAGACTTCAGACTGTCATCCTGCATCACCTGGCATACGCGACCCGGAGACATTCCACACTGTCACCTTACTCAGCGCCCGCCTCTTTGTCTGAATTTTTGTTCAAACTGAGGAATCACCGACTAGGATTTTGCCTTTCCATAGACAGTAGCAATGAAGGCCTGACTGCATACCCCTCTTTCCACACGTGAATAAGAACATTGAGCAGTTATATGCACAAGATCAAAAATAGTAGCCATGTCCATAATAGTAATTTTTATCTACAAGCAAAATTTTAAACTGACTTGTTGAAGCTATTAAAGCTTGTCACAGCTAAGAATAAATGAGAAAAATGAAGGAAAAGGGAAGGAAAAGGGAAGGAAAGAAGAAAGGAAGGAAGGAAAGAAGGAATGAGGAACAGGAGACGAGGAAAAGGAAAAAGGGAACAAAGAAAAGAAGAAATGAAGAAAGGAAAGAAAAAGGAAGTATAATTAAAAGCTAATATTGATAGGAAAAGTACTAGAAAATAAGATTATCAACTACAGAACCAAATGTGTTATATGTTTCTCTTTTTCTTTTTTGTTCCTTGTAGTAAAAAAGTAAGATTAAAAAAATGCTTTAAAGCATTTTTGTCGGCCGGGCGGAGGTGGTACAGGCCTTTAATCCCAGCACTCGGGAGGCAGAGGCAGGCGGATCTCTGTGAGTTCGAGACCAGCCTGGGCTACAAGAGCTAGTTTCTAGGATAGGCTCCAAAGGTACAGAGAAACCCTGTCTCGAAATACCAAAATAAATGAATAAATAAATAAAATAAAGCGTTTTTGTCTCACTAATCATACTATATAATATAGCAACCATTTGTTCAACATATCCCATAATAAAAAATTAGAATTTTAATGAATTATTTAAATAAAAAATATTTGAGTCACAAGAATTGTACCTCATTATCATAGATGGCAAGTCAATTGAAATATGTACACATAATGGAGGCTAAGTATAGCTAATTAGCCTGTATTAAAGTGCTGTGGTTTCTAATTGCCTTTCATTTGACTATCAGACTTATACTGATCATGAATTGAAACCTTTACACAAAGAAAATATATTGCAATTTTTTAAAAAAGTAAAGATGATGATATAAAATTCAGAAAAACAATAAAACATTTAAATAGAGAAATAGTGCCAATAGTGCATATTTTCTTAGGTAATCCCAGGAACAATCACACTTTTATGAAGAGGAAAATATTATGTATTTCAATTTATTTAAAACTGATTAGGCAAACAACTACAAATGATTAAATCATGCTTCCTCTAAAATCACGAATGAAACCACGCAGCCTTGGTATTCTAATTCTGTGGAACACAGAAATAATCCTTGCAAATACATCGGAAAATGAATAATTACCAACTGGTATTAAAGTAACACTCCAAAGAAACCTGGATGAATCAGGTGTGAGAAGCATCATATCTCTAAGGCAGACAGTTATAGAGAAGTAATAGGTGAGAACCATTCCATTTTCCCAGAAAGCAAAGCAATTCTCACCTTTTGCAAATCTACAAGGAGGTACATATTGATCAGAATAAAAGCAATGTTCAGAAAAAAATCTTCAAAGATTCTAAACACCTCAAATGGCTCAACACATGCACTTTCTAAAAATAAGTCACAAAATCCATATATGACAATTGTCTATTATAAAAAGCATGGTAACATATGTTTATAGTTAAGTCTTACCTCAAATTTTATGCATTTAAATTAATTTTTAGTTAGCAAGCTGTCATGGCAAGTACACTAGCAGGTTGCTAGAATGTAATTTTACTCCACTTTAATAGCATAAGTATGATTGCACCATTATGGATCCGCCTATTTGTTGTGTGATACTTTGATCGTGCTCTGACAAATGAAACTTACTTGGAGTCAGAGAGTGGAGCTGGGCACTAGTTGACCATAACTAACCACAGATGTTTTGGTTGAATGAGGGCAGATAGGACAGGAAGTAGTAAGGCAGGGCAGAGAAAGATCTCAGCCCTTTATGAGGAAGAAATAGAGCAGGTAGGAGAGGACTGGTGGCTTTTCTGCTTCTCTGATCTTTCAGGTTTTTACCATGCTGTCTCACTCCCAAATATTTATAAAGAATAATTAGATTAACTTCCATATTATCATAACACAAAGCATGATTTCTTTATAATTTAAAGACTTTTTTAAATCCATAATAACCTGCTTCCTAAATATCAATAGTATTTAGAGATGTTTTTACTTTTTGCAGAATTAAGATATGACATGGTCACTCACCTTTGAAACAGTTTATCTGGGCTAATGGGAGCTCACCAAATCCAGCCAGATAGGAAAGGAACCAGCATAGGACCAAACTAGATCCGCTTAATGTGGGTGACAATTGTATGGCTGGGCAGACTATGGGGCCACTGGCAGCAGCACCAAGATTTATCTCTACTGCATGGACTGGCTTTTGGGGAACCCATAGTCTTTGGATGGATGGATACCTTGCTCAGCCTAGGCATAGTAGGGAGAGCCTTGGACCTTTCCCAAAGCTCTCTCTGAGGAGTAGATGGGGTGGCATTGGGGGTTATGGTGACGAAATGGGAGGAGGAGAGGAAATGGAAACTGGGATTGCTATGTAAAATGAAAAAAGATAGTTTGCTTTCTGTTTAAAAAATAAAAGAAATTATTAAAAACAGATATGTCATGGTATATTTTATTTTATATTTAATTATTATTATTTAGAAGCCTGTGTTGTTTTCTAATGAGAGACAGAAATAGAGTGGATTCAGATGGGAGGAGAGATGGGGAGGAATGGAAGGAACAAAGGGAGGGGAAACCACAATCATGATATATTATGAAAGAGAAAAATATGACATGGTAAGTAATTTCTTTTGGAAACATTTACAAATATGGTGAACATGTAGCTGACATACTTTTCGGGAATCGAGGTGGGTTGTCATTGACATCAGTAAGGGTAATATTGACAATTGTTGTTCCAGCGAGGCCACCGAGTTGTCCTCCCATGTCCTTTGCTTGAATGAGGACCTGGTACTGCTCTTTGACTTCTCTGTCCATGTTTGGCAACGCTGTCCTAATAACACCTTTGGGAAAAGTGATAATAGAATCAACATCACAAACAGAATGCTTCTCCTGACTGAGTTAGCCTGAAATAAAACAAAGCAGTTATTTATATATTTAATATCAATGAAACATTAAATAAAAGCTTTATCAAAAATTGAAATAACCTAAGTACCCTAATGCTGGAATGTGGCTTTTTTTATTTTATACAGGCACATTTTAAAATGTAGTCATGAAAAAAAACAAGAAAATGAAAGTGTATCTCAAAGTCAAGTACATCTCACCCCAAGTAAACTATGTTACACCACATTTATGTATTCGGGTCAACTCTGAGATGAAAAAATTATTAAAACTCTTAGATTAAATTTACACATGGAATAATTCAGGTAATTAAACTTGTTTGAGTGTATAATTCTAAAAACTACTATTAACATCTCAATTCTTTAATGTTTACAATAAAAATTCACCTAATTTAAAAACACATAAAAGGTCTTATTTACATAATGTGTTTGTTTTATCTTTCGGTAATTTCTATAATTATTTTAACTGAAAATTTTCATTCCCCTTCCACTCCCTTAACTGTCATCAGATATCATTATTATTGTGTAGTATTTGGAACTCCTTCCATCAAGGTAATTCAGTGTCTAGGAGAGTGTCTTATTTTTAAAACTCATTTAGTATGTGGTTGAATAAATTAATGATTGGGTGAATGAAATTGTTACAGTTTTGAATTTTGTATCACATATACATATTTACATACAGCAGTCATTTTCATTTTTGTATCCTGGTGTAAGAAATACTTCATATTTCTTTTTATTCATGGTAAAAAATTAAGATTTTTAAAATAATTTGGAAGTTGAATTATATATTTTATATCAAATTCCAATAGCCAAGAGCTGTAACAGGTAGAAATTGAAGAATCTTTACTTTAAACCCACATGACTTTGATGGGAGTAGGTTATATCTTAAATAAAAATGCATGCATGAATAATAAAATATCATCCATCAATACAGTATATACCATTCAAATCAGTATCCCAGCATACATCCATATATCTGTGCTTGCTACCATCAACTTACCCACTGCTATATTTTTGCTAATGCATATTGAACTGCAATCTGAGAATTTGTTTGTCACTTGGCAGGAAATAGTTACAGAAAAGACATCCATCATTTTTGGTCCTAATGCTTTATTCATGAATTGTTACTGACACCATTTGATCCAATCTGCCTTCTCTTCAGCACGGGCTTCTGATGCTCTATTTTCAATGTTTCTAAAACTAAGACTTTTAAACTTCACATCTCAGTGTTGTCTTACATACCTTACACTATGTGGCATCTATCTGATGGGCAATGTTCACAATTTCAAAATAAATGCCTGGTTTTGACACTTGTCATTTGCTGTCTCTTCATATACAATCATGTACAATTTCTACTCAACTCACCATACAAACACTTCTTTATTTTCAATGTACATATAGCTTTTACTCTACATTTCTCATTTCTCTACCTTATTCATTCCAAGGTTGAAAACTTCAAAGCAGAGAAAATACTAAATGAAATGGGAAAAAGAGAACAAGTTGGGAGAGATGGAGAGAGAAGGAAAGAAAACAAGAGATAAGAAATAATACTCCAGGGTTCATCATCATTGACTTGCTTCCTTCTATTAATAATGCTATACTTTAGGTTCACTGTAGATGAATATATTTATGTGTCACATTTGTCTTTAATATATTTAATAAAAAAGTTTTCAGTTTTTGGCTATAGCTAAAATCAGATACTGTGTAATAAATAAATGTGTATAAAAATAATTAGTGAGGTGCTGTGCAGGTGGCTCAGGGGAAAAGTGCTTGCCATGTACTTGTTACAGGATTGGGCTTCCAGGCATTTATATAACTGTAGGGTGAGTGTGGTAGACCACTTGTAATCCTGGCACTTAGATTGGGCAGAAAGAGAGAGGAGATCTTCAGAGAACACAGGTTCCACAGATTCCCTGACTCAGTGAACTTTTCTATCAACCTACAGACCCTGCCTCCATGTAGAGTGCAGAGAGTAATCAGAGAAGCCATACCATGTGGACCGCTGTGCTCCACATGCCCACATACAAACATGTTTGCTCATGTCACACACATAGACAATTGCTAAAATAATAACAGTATTTCAAGCACAGATCATTTACTTTATTTTCCATATAGCACATCATCTAGTAGTATCAAAATCAAATTGTGATGAGACACTTTTATTAAATGTTTAATACTTTAGTGAGAAGGCATATGCCACAGCGTGTGTGTGTGTGTGTGTGTGTGTGTGTGTGTGTTTATGTGTGTAAATGTCAAAGTACACCTACAAGAATCTGTTCTGGTCATGTCCTTCTATCATGTGGACTCCAGAGGTCCAATTAAGTTTCTTAGGGTAGGCCGGATAGGATGCACCTTTAGGCACTAAGTCTTCTTGCTAGTATTTTCCCATTTATTAGTCAAGGAACAACTATAAAATCTTATGCATGCATAGGTACAAATAAAAATGAGACCAACATTCTTTCTTCCTATGACTCAGTTTAGTCATTGATAGCTTTTTTTCTTACAGGGAAAAGCAATTACATTTTTCTATATGACAAGTCTATCTATCACTTCCTGGATACATGCACACCTCACACAGAAATAGTTTTTCTTTATTTTCTTCATGTATGTACTCAATCAATATTTTCCATTCAAGATTAAACCATTCATGACCATTCTGTTGATGTTTGTATCTCATCATTCCTTCAGCAAATTCATCAATTTATTCAGTGTATTTGTGTTTGCATGCATTGGTGTGTATAGTCATTTCTGTATCAGTTTACAGAAACGTCATTTGTGTGTATGAGATGAGCAGAGTACAAACGTGAAAGTTATCATTCATAGTTTTTTGAGACAGGTTCTCTCCCAAAGACCTAGAGATTCCTGAGAGCTCAGCAACCCCAAGGAGCTGCCATGCAGCTTTGGGATTACATGCACACACCACTGCAATTGACATTCTATGTATGGTATAGATAGCAAACTCATCTCCCAAAGCCTGAGCAGAGAGAACGTACCTACCAAACATTCTTTTCCCGCAGGCCCTGCATACCTCATTTCTAAAATGACACTTTTCTGAACTCTTGAGTTCTTATGAAATCTGAAGTTGAAGAATTAAAAAAAAATAAAGCAGACAGAAGTTTCTGTTCTGCCTGGTCCTGCAGCCATTCAGTCCCAAATGAGTACACAGAAGTTTATATTCATAACAAACTCAATAATATCACTCTAGTAATATTGATTATTAACTCAGTCAGTAGAGCATAAGACTCTTAATCTTAAGATTGTAGGTTCGGGCCCCACATTGTGCACCATTTGTCAACTGAAAATGCACTTTCATTTTCCATCTGCCCAGATCCAAATAACCATATAGAAACTATAAAATAATATTTTTTGTACTCTATCATCACATACTGTTATTGCGCATGTTGCAGAACAAAAAGAACATAATATCTCTGTTTATCTTATTGGTTGAATTTCTTCCTTGAGAAAGTTTTGCTTCTTACCATACATTTACTTTCACTGATTTTTTTGCACTTGCATGTACATAGTCAGTAATGTCTTACTGTTTAATGTCAGCTTATACATTCAGATAAATGCATAAAAGAATGACTAATCTGTTTAGGTAAACTTCCAGCTTTGTCTTTAAGGGAAGAAATTATTTTTACCTTGTTTAGCATTATTATCTTAGACATTTGAATTCTGTAATACTGTATTCTGAACTTGCACCAAGACAAATTTCAAATAATAAAGCATCATAAGGACTCATAATATTTAAAGTATTGCCTCAGTACATATGATGTGACCTTCGTTGAACTTTTAGTATCTGACCTTATAGGAATCAACACTTGTGAAGCTTAAAAGCTACCTATAAATATCAATGTTTATACTTGAAGAGAAACACTACTTTCATGCCTGAGAAGCTCTTCTTACAAGGAAGTATAGTGAATATGGCAATTCAGAGATCCTTAATATTGTGAGAACAAGCAGTATTTGAGTGCTTATCTATAAACAAAACCATTACATGATCTCTCAACTTAAGACCATACCACAGAAGACAGAAAAGAAAGAACTTAAGAGCCAAAAAACCAGGAAAAGGGCTGTAAAATCCTATATCCAGGGTATGAAACAGCTTTTGCAATCATTGAGTCCCAGCAACCACTCTTGCCTACACTGGGCCTACATAAGTCTCGGTGTGTTACCAGTCAATTGTTGTCAGTTGAATCTGGGATATACTTGTGGAACTTGGTCCTGCCATAATCCACCTGGCTGATCTATTTGCTATTGGGAGATGTTGGCGACAGGAGTCATTGTCTTCAGGTTTTTGGCTTCTATGGAGTTGACTAGGTTTCAATAGATTGTTTCAAACCATGGCACCAGAAATGCTTCTGGTTGACTGAATCACCAAAGAAAATGAAGACAGGAATGTGGCATATGATGTGTAAACGAGATAGCAGAGCTTAGAGGGTGAAAGCAATCAAGTCTGTTTCATACATTCACAAAATTGCAAAAAGTCAGATCTAATAAAGTTATATAAAAGACTAAATATGAGATAGCATATGGAAGTAAGTTTTATTTTGCACACAGTCTTGGAACTGTTGCTGCTAAATCTACATGGATACATTCAAGTGCAAGTTTCTTGAGAATTTCTCCATAACTGGGCAATCTTTATCAGGTTTCTCCATATGAATTCTGAGTTGGGCAACGTTGTATAATTTAAAGTATCAGAAGAAGTAGAGGTAGGAATCAAGTAGATTCTAATGCTACATTCTTACTGTTTATGAAGAATGCAATAAATGAGCAGAAGAGAAAAATTATAAGATACATGTTTTTTCTAAAAATGTTAACCATATCTTAAAATATTTGATCAAAATTCTGGAGAGAGTTGGTAGTAGTGTTTTTGGAATGACATAAAGGCTTTTAATGATAAATTGCTCATGGCATGGTAAAAATCATAAATTTTATATTACATATATATTGCCATAATAGAAAAGAAGGATTTTAAATTAAATAAATGATTCTGAAATGAAATATCATAAAACTTTCTCATATGCAACTGGTTTATTTAAAAAAATAAATATCCACATGACACAACACAGTAATCTATAGTCATCTAAATTATACTGATTGTGCAGAAAAAATGTTAAAAGAATTTATACAAACATTAAGACACCAGAGTCAACTATTCATAATAACATTGGTTTTCCCAAATGGAAGATTGTTTTCAGAGGCATGGAGAAACATCATCCTGATCTCAACGTCATAGATTGAATGTACTATTATTGCTGTGCATTTTTCCAGACTATAGTTTTTCTTTCTATATTTTGAGATGATACTTGTGTGATGTCATGTTTTATTTGTCCTCTTTACAATATAAAAATCACCCAAGAAGAGACTCTAGATCAGGAATTATTTCCGTAAGTTGCCGTGTGGGCATGCCTCTGATGCTTCGGCTTGACGATTGACTGACATGGCTCACGATGGGTAGCTACATTCCATATGGCATTACTTCAATTCTAAAAAAGCAAAGAAAGCTACCTGAGCACCAGATGACAAAAATTAAGCAAGGATATGTGAATTTATTCTCTCTTTCTGAATGTGGATAAAATACTTTTAGTGCCTATCTTGGCTTACTCACAGTAATGTACTATAATCTGGAAATGTAAAACAAATCAATCCTCTCAAGCTAGTTTTGGTCAAGGTATTTTGTCAAAGAAACATAAACTAAACCAACAGTTAAATATAACATTTACTATCACATAACCATAAATATAATATATAATTTTATGATATTTTAAAAATTCACCTATCTTCTTATTTTAAAATTCTACTGAGTAATTGTTTAAGAAAAAGAAATGAATATATAGAGAATAAATTACTTCTTGGTTAAAGCAAATAATTGGAAGTAAGAGTACTTTCAAGAGAATTGAAATTTTTCTTGATTTATTTCACAGACTGGCTCATTTTATCTTAAAGTATATATATATATATATATATATATATAATGTTTGCTATAATCCACTGTGAAAGTAGAGATAGGAATGTATAGCAAGCTGTAATATTAATACAGAAATCATTTATTCTCTTTTCAACTGAATAAGTATATTTATCTCTTCCTAAATGTGTAAGCACCAAAAGTTTTTATGAAGCTCTTCCTTTAATAATTGTTTTAAATGGTTTCTACATTCAAATAAGAAAATGTTAGATAGTTTTGGTTTCCATGTATTTTTTTAATAACAGCAAACTACATCAGAAAAGGAAGCTAGATAGCTGGAACAAATGGAGACTATTTCTGAGAAATTGCACTTATCCTTGATTTTTTATTTTCTTTTATCTACCACAGGTGATAAATTTGACAAAAGTATTCTTAATGGTTTTTGTGCATGAAGGACTTGTTTTCATTCTCTTAATGAAGTGCCTCATCACCCATTCTTTTCCTGTCTAGTGGTCTGAGGCTTTGTTAGAGCAAGACTTCTGTCTCCAATGAAAATCAATGCTTCTGAAATTTATTATACAGCTGAAACTTAGAAGAGATTCACCTTTACCTCTAAACATCAAGGTTCATATAAAATTATAAATACAAGATTATGTAGTCATGAAGCACATTATATTTTCAACTGCAAATAATACTTTTCAAATACATTAGGATTTATCCACAATTTATACAAAGTATGTAGAGTTTTAGATTTACTTACATAATTTTATATGTGGTTTTATTTTATAGCAATCATTTGAGCTTACTTAATGTGCTAAAACTTATATTTTCCTGCATTTTCTATTCAGATGATGCGTCCATCTGTCTTACCTACAATAATTCTTTCCTTATTAGAGTACAATCTTCCCTGGAAACATATTTTGAGTTTGTGTAAGTCACCCACTTTGTAGAATTCATCACCACAACCGTGAGTTTGTGGGCTCTCTTGCTTCACCAGCCACTACACACACCAAGTTTACCTTCTTCTTGTCTTTGTGTCTCTGCAGGGTGTTCCTTAGAGACTAAAAGAGGTTAGGCAACTGGTAAGATCAGTGCTTTCATTTGTAGCCATGGTATTCATTAAGGGAAATCTATAAGAAGAAGGAACAGATTGGGCCTTCACGAGAAGACAGGAAAGGGTCATACAAGTTTGCCTCATAGCCAGGCTGTATATTCTACCTATTGTTCTATTTCTTAGAAACTTTGTCAACCTTATATTTACAAAAGAACTTCCTGAACTTTTCAATTTTTTTTGTCTGCAAATATTTGTGATTTTCCCTAGTAAAACTTCAGTTACTGATTAAACAATATTTCTGTATGTCTTTCCCAATTTTTTCTCCTAGTTCTTGAGTAAATAAATTGTAATCATTATTTCCACAGACCACAGTCTTTTAAATATTGGGTATTCTTGCTTTTCATTTCTGACACTTTGTCCAGCTGAAAGAGAGTCATCCTTTCTAGACCTTCTTCAGTTAAAATCCCCTTCTTAACACATTTCTTACAGTGGACTAGTGGGGGAGACTTAGAAGAGAAAACTGCTGGCTGTCAAGTCTGATGGCTTCAGTGTAATCCCTGAGCATTACAGTTTGGAAGAAGAGAACCAACTTATTCCCACAAACTTTTCACTGACTTCAGCACATATGCTACTGTGGTATGAGGATGCATAAACACATACACATACATATACACACACCCTACAGGCCAAATAAAATACAGCATCTTAAAAATATTTCTTCAAAAATTTATTTAAGACTTTTCTTCTTTGAGATTTTTCATATTTATAATTGATAAAAGAACATTGTATGATGTGTATAAATTTTTCAAAGCAAGTAATGTAAAATACAATGAAGTTACTTGAAGATATAAATTTAAATTTTCCATTTGAACAAGCATGATAACAATACAAATGCCAAAGTGTATAAGAAAAAGCCCAAGTGTTCTCAACTTTCAGGAGAAGTTGAGGAAAGTTAGAAGAAAGGAGTTTTTCCCAAAAGAAGAGTACATCTTGGTTGTCCAATGTCAAATGATTATAACATAAATTCAAGTAACAATAAAATAATATATTGACTAGTTGATTATATTTAAGAATGCATATTAATTTATGTATTTTCATATGCATAAAATAATAACTAGGAAAAAGGACACAATGAATTTGAAAAAAATGAAGAAGTGTATGGGAAGATTTCAAGGAAGAGAAAGGGAACAGAGAAATGTAATTATAATTTCAAAAAAGTGAAAACAATTTATTTTAATTTGATTGTATTCCTTCTATTTTGTTTACAAGTTTATATTATATTAAGTTACCATACTTATATTGAAATCTATTTTAACCTATAATCAATAATTATTTTAATAAGTGCTATTCTGAAGTTTTTCTTTAATTGTGAAATGTGATGTCTTCTTTGTTCACTAGTCAGAGTAACTGTCTCCTTAGAGGAACTCAGTATTTACAACCAGATAGTCTGAAAAGGAACCTTCATATCATTAAAAGTTGGAGCCCTGGCTCAATTGTGAATGCTGACTTACTAAATACAAGCCTCAGAACTGATCTCTCTTGACACAAATTGAAAAGAGATACAGATTGAATAAAGAAAGAAAACATAAAATTGACCATGTATATACATCCAAGCACCTATTATGCTGTGTATATTATGGATAATTTTGAAATTTGAAATTTATATATAGACTTATTCAAAACAGAACAAAAGAGAACCAACCCAGCAAACAAAAAGAAAACATAAAAAATGTGTCTATAGAGAACATTTCTAAAAGAATCAATGTTGGTTTATTAGGTTCTTAAGTGCTCAGTTTCCCTCCCTGCAAGCATATGTAGCTTATTTCTCAAAACCAACCCTCTATAATACTTCTGCAGATAACAAAAGTAAAGTACAGATGCTTCTGAGTCATGGTTAAACAATAAAATTGAACACAACCTAGAAATCTGAGATGAAACAATAAATGAAAATATGGTTTTATACTGATGAATAAAAGATTAGACATGAGATATTTTTAAAAAAAGGTAAGTAACTCCTAGCTAACAAGTTTTGACTTCTTAAATAGATATGCAAACATTTATATTTACACAAAGCTCAGGAAATATTTAAATGTTTACTCAGTAAAAGAAAATTTACCTCCAACAGTCATATAAGTTGTTATCTATTTTGTCAAATGTTGGCTCACTGATTTTATATGAAATAGGCAATAGTTGATTCGAAAATTTAATTAAAGTTGAATTCTTTGAGTGAGTGGTGATAATGTTATGCCAGATTAAAACATTACCTGTCTTGGGATCAATAGAGAAGTAAGGTTGGCCCTGAAGAATGCTGTAAACGACTCTGGCACTGTTTCCATAGGTGGGGTCATCTGCATCTGTGGCCTTGACCTGTAGCACATAGGCACCTGCAAAATAACATCATGTCATTCTCCTAGACATAGATAAAAATCATATTTGACTGTTCTATTTATGTTTTGACTACATTTTGTCCCCAACAATTACTTAATGTAATCAAAATATTTGATTAAGTTTCAAATCCAAGTGACAGCAGTTAACCCTCAACCCACCAAGAATTGTATTCTCTTCAAGACTAAACAAAGGCATCAAAAACAAAAATAGGAGAACACTTAAATCTACTGGCAGTTATGCTAATATTATTTCATGGCAACAATCCAAAATTTATTTTTAAAGTGAAAATATAATAGAATACTGTGATCTCCTAAGTCTACTATGGGTGGGTTCCCATGGAAAAGCAAAAAAAATGTTGAAGAGATATCCACACTGTGGAGGCAAGAAAGCCCTACTATCATGAGCCAAAAATTGGAAAGACGCTATGTAATCATTAACCAATCAATGAAAAAAAAAGTATAGTACATAAACACAATGTGATACAACAAAACTATGAAAAATACTGGAATTCTTGTGTTTGAAGTAACAAAAGGTCTTTGAGTTGTATGTCTTCAGTGGAATAGGCCACCCGAAGAGAGACAAACACCAAATGATCACACAAATATGTGTGATCAAAACAAATCAGCCACATCAAAACTGAAGATTTAAGGGTGTTTAGAAGAGGTCTGGGGATGTCGTGAGAGAGGATGAATTTTGGTCAATGCTTACTGAGTTTTACTTGCACAGGGATGAGAAATTTTGGTGCAATATTGCAGAGTGAGGTAACCATGATAAAATAATGTGCTTCAGATTTCTAAAACTAGAAGAAAGGTTTATTAAAATTTTACAATATAGAAATGAAAAATATTTGAGATGAATAAAATAATTATATTTAACTTGGTTTTATGACTAAATGAACCATATATGAGAACTCTCTTTGAATTCCACTAATATTTGCAATTTGTCTATAAATTATGTTTTATGTTTAACGAATGTGTGTATACAAACTATAAGAAGTGAATGAGCTTTAAAATGTAGTCAAAATTAGCATTGTTATTGCAGTTGATGCATATAGCAAATACATTTTAAAATCTGTTTGTTTCCAGTATATAGATCATTGAAGTGAAAGGCTTCACAACATCATTATTGATTTACATACCAAGGAAAACATTGGTTATCATTCATATGAGTTCATCTGCTCCTAGTGGATGCTTGAATTTCATGATTAAAATATCAATAGAGGAGCTAAAAGGCTAGAGGCTGCTAAGTGATATATAACTTCACTTACAAAGAAGCAATGGCCTCTTACCATTAGGAAGCCTTTAATTAGAAATTAATATTAAATAAATCAAGAAAGCAAAAATGATCACAAATAGTGGCACTGTCCAAAAGCAGGAGAGGGTCTCTGGGTCTCCAGACCCAATTAATTGCAAGGCTTGGGCCATAGGAAATTCTTATAGCCAAACCAAACTATGTGAATCTTTTCTCACTTTCTTAGATTTATGCAAAGACTTAGATACTAAGAACAGAAAAAATTTTACTATTATATATTCCTAAATATATATAAATTAGTTTATAAGCACTTTAAAAGTATCTCTAACAAATCCTATGTTCAACATTACTGTTCTTAGTTTATAATAAACAAAACAAGATATCACAAATTATAACAAAAGTCTTCACTAAGCAGAAAAGGGTCAATCATGTTATGGTCTGTAGCAATTTCTAATGATATGTAAAATATGCATATGTAACACAAATAAAAACATGATACATTTACATTAATATAAAGAAATGTATATGTAATTAAATATTCATGTAAATAGTTAATACCACACATATCCAAACTATTATGTGGAATGAGCCACTTAAGTTAACTGGGGTATGTAGTGTAAACACTAAACAGACAGTTAACTGTCAGGGCTCAGGAACTAATCATCCTCCAATCTTTACTTTCTGCACTAAAAAAAAAGAAAAGAAATGCAAACTACACTATATAAATATAGAAATAATGTTGTGAAAATTCAATGTTATGTATTTATGATTGAGATTATTTTTGGAATTTCAAACTATATGAATTGGTCAAAAATATACTACAGTAGCCTTTTATAGGTTGAACTGTATACAACGCCAAGAAACTGCAAGTAATGACTACTAATATCCATCATTATCATTAATATTTGTATCACTATCAATATTAATATAATCAAATTAGTACCTAAGTTGGCACTTCTTCAATACAAGTCTTCCACATATAAAGAAATTCTTTTTCATTAAATGTTTCTTTTTTTCTGGAACCATCTTGTAACTACCTTGACAGGTTAGTATCCTTATTTTCTCAACAGAGCAAAGCAAACACTCTCCTTACCTGTTATTCCATCCAACTTAGTTTACATAGATGCATGGTTTCTCACTCAACAAACAAAAATTATGTCTCTTTATATTACAAATTTAAAGTTAAAGATAAGACAAAATCAAACAGTCCTTTAGAGGATTTGTATACCTAATGGGTATATCTCAACTCAGCTGTCTCCTTATGCCTTTGGGGTAGATTCCAAACATGCTACCAGAGAGCCTTGCTCCTCCTTCCTTTTGGTTTATGATAAGTCTTTCAGACAGTGTGTTCTTGCTGATGTAATTAACGTGCTCCCTGGAGAAAATCGGCTTTTCCCGCAGCTTCCCAGTCTCACGTTGTATCGCAAGTCCTTTGTTCCCAACCATGACTACCCATTTACTACTTTATACCCCATCAGTTTCAGAACATTTGGATTTCGTTAACTCTTAAAGCATCTTCTTTGTCCTCTTTATCTCCAGTCACTACTGCAGGGGAATTTTCTAATGATCCATAACATAATTCTTGAAATTCACCTTAGATGGCTTTATTTACTGTTCCTGTGTCAGCTCTCAGTTCTTAAATATCAGAAGACAGAATTGGTAGACAATCAAAGCTGAGAAGATCCATTCTACATAGTCTTCCTGTAAGAATCATCAACTCTATACCATGTCATTACATACCATGCTCCTATCTATGAATGCTAGTTTCATTGGTTCTCATTAATGTGACTTGGTACACATTTATCTCTGCTTTTGTTTATTTGTGAAAAGTTTTATTAAATGAGCAAATACAACAAACTTCAGCAGACTTTTTCATATAATAATAATACTTTTAAGTGTTTGGTGAAAATGATGACAACAAAACTATATAAACATATCACTCATGGAGTATCAAGTACATAACTTTCAACATTAATATGAGCCATGTTCTCATCCACTCACTGGTATTAAAAAAAACTCATTTGAATATTATACTCTTATGGATGATTTAAAAAGTGATGTGTGGATGTATTTTTTTACACATTTTAAAAGACAAAAATTCTCGTCACAATCCCTGTTGGAGTTTACATTTTTCTTAATTCAATTAAAATATAATTTTATCACCCCATTTTCCCTCTCTTCCTTTCAATCACTCCCCTGTCAGATCCTCTCTCATATATATACATTATTATCATATATATGATGATATATACTCATACTACTTATACATATACATATAAATGAATAAACATGCAACACTATTCCAGGACTGACCACTCCTTGGATCACCATACAGGGGCTCATCGCTGGGAAAGATATTTGTTCCCCTCTATAGTTGCTAGCTGTCTATAGCTCTTGATCTAGACTTAAAATTTCTCTCTACACTCAAATGTCAACTGTTTTTGTAATTTTTCAGGTCTTGCTTAGGGAACCATGTTCTTGATATTTCATGGGTCTATTTCTTGTAATCACCAGATAGCACAGTCTCATAGCATTCTTTCTGATCTTCTGGCTCTTGAAATCTTTCTGTCCCCTATTTTAGAATCTTCCTTGAGTCTTGATTTCTAGAAATGACCACATTCCCTTTTTAATGATATTACTATTATTATATTATTATTAACAACTTGACTTCAGATTTCCCTTCTTCCTCTCCTCGATATCCCTTCCCCACTTCCCCCTTGCCCTACCATCCACTCCATTTCTTTTCAAAAAAGGGCAATTTTCCCATGGATATCAACAAAACAGTTTTATGTTGCAGTAAGATTACACACTTCCTCTAGTTTTAAGGCTAGCCAAGACAACCCAGTATGAGGATTAGGATCACAAAAGCCAGAAGAAGTCAGAGACAGTCCCTGTTTTCACTGTTAGTAGCTCGACATGATGACCAAGCTACACAACTGTAACATATATATAGAGGGCCTTGGTCAGTACTGTGCAGGCTCCCTGGTTGTGGTTGCCATTCTGTGAACCCGATGAGGCTAAAATGGCAGATTCTGTGAGGTTTTTTTAAATTATTATTACAAGAAAAATTTACATTTACTCCCCTTGTTCCCGGCCCTCCAGCTCCCCCCCTACCCCACCGCCCTCCCCCTGCTTCCTTAAGATGGGGCAGGATACCCTGCCATATGGGAAGCCCT
>JAQHUG010000393.1:862893-873327 GCA_028555095.1 Dicrostonyx torquatus | reverse complement strand
AAGTTTTGTGCATGGTGATAGATAAGGATCAATTTTCATTCTCCTACAGGTTGACATCCAAGTATGCCAGCACTTTTTTTAAAGATGCTTTCATTCTTCCATTGTTTACTTATAGATTCTTTGTCAAATATTAGGTATTCATAGGCTTGTGAACTAATATCTGGATCTTTGATTCAATTCCATTGGTCAGAGTCTCTGTTTTTATGGCAATACCAAGCTGTTTTCAATACTGTAGCTTTGTAATAGAGTTTGGAGTCAGGGATGGTAATGCCTCCAGAAGTTCCTTTGTTGTATAGGATTCTTTTGGCAATCTTGGGCTTTTTGTTCTTCCATATAAAGTTAGTTATTATTCTCTCAAGGTCTATGAAGAATTTCCATTCATTTATTAAGGACATTTAAATTGTTTCTATTTCCTGACTGTTATGCGTAGGCAGCAGTAGCCATTGCTGAGCCAGAATCTGAGGTAGGATACCAAAATCTGTAAGCATATAGTAAATAACATATGGCATGGCTGGGTTATATGGCAAGTTTACTTTTAATTTTTTTTATTTTTCTCCATACTATTTTCCAGTGTGGCTGTATTAAAGGTTGCTTCCACAAATAGGGAATGTAGGTTTCTCTCTTTTTTCTGTTGTACTGTTAATATCAGTCATTCTCCCTGGAGTGAGAAGAAATCTCAAATGTTTTAAATATACAATACCCTAATTCCTAAAGATGATGAACATTGTTTTAGGCAACTAAGAAACATTGTTTCTTAGTCATATCTATTTATTTAGTTCCATAACAACTTTTATAAGTAACATAGTAAGTACAGAACATATTTGATATTTTTGGTATGACAAGGCAGGCACATCAATGTGATGGTCAGTGTCATAAGACTGTTGACAGCCCAGCCTTACCCTGCATGTCCAAATTCCTGATGACTCTCTGAGTGGTGCTGGAGGGCAGCAGACACCCTGAGCTAAAGGTAGGCATGCAGAGAGCATCTGCCTGATGCCTTATTGAGAACTCTTTGTGTAGATTCTTAGTCAATTTTCCAAACCCTCAAATGTAAGTAGACAATATCCAGAAACCATAGAAAACAAGAAAATACACACACTATAGTGGAGAAGCCTATGAAGGGAGTAGTGTGATGATGGGAGAAGGCTCCAACTGCTTTATGAAAAGAATAAAGAGGATATTGGACAAATTACAAGATTATTTGATAAATCTTTAAAGAGTCATATTATTTTATATTTACCTACATTTATATACACTTCAAAAATATATATAATACATAGGCATAAAACACACACACTAAAAGAAGTTAAGACACTGGATTTGACAAAACTCCCCAGAAAAATCATGGATTAACAAAAATTAAAGTACCACATGAAAAACTTCCTTTTGAATGGTAGGTAAAAATAATCCAATATAGAATATAGATATAGACTTTAGTTTCTTCTCAGGAAATGAGGATCTGTTAATGAAGATGTCACACACTTAGGACATAAGAATAAAATGATATGAGCTGGATCTGACCTGAAGCCTTTTTTCCATAGACAAGCTCCCATGGTTCCAGAAAATACTAAGCAAATTGTCAAGGGAGGAAAGCAAACATTGCTACTCAGCTGAAACACCTAGGAAACATAAAAATTAACAGCATGCCATAATATGCAAAAAGATGCAACCAGTAGCATTCACAAGTCAGTGGCAACCCATGCTTGCTTAGTTGCACTTAAGGCCATTCCACTAGAGCAAAAATTATAGCTGGTACTAGAAATTTAGCCATCTTCCCAGGCTAGTGAAGTCAACATTAGCACAGAAATTATTACCATCTCTTTGCTAGACCAGCATAATTCATTTCTATGTTCTGAAACTTACTCTTATATCCAAAAATAAGTGTAGCTACCCCAGTTTGTTAAATAATTCTCTCTTTACATTGAATGATGATCATCACAGTAAACTCCAGTGAGATACAATGCAGGGATGAACAGTTGCTAGAAGCCTCCCTCTAATAAGTATATCCATACTACAGTGACTACTTCTATGGCTAAGAGAGTATTATAAAAGAAAGTTTGAAATGATTGCAAGAAGCAGAATACCCAGAAATTAACTGTGAGAATCTCTCAGAGAAATGGCTACATGAGCAAAATCAGCAATATGTCAAAGTCAACAGACAGGTTCATGTGGGAGAGGGAAATTTTCATGGGGTCCTAGACAAAGTGGTAGAAGAAGGTAATGATGGCTGTAAGAAGGATAATTGGCTTCTCCCATGAGTAAACTTATTGGTTGTGGGACATAGGGTCGCCAACCCTGAAACCATGAACAGAAAAGCAGCATAAGCAGACTCAGGAGATTGTGTATAAATATGTATTTGAACTTGGGTTGACAGAAGGACCAAGGACTAGCAAAACTTCCAATACCATATGTAAAAAATAACCCTTTTTAACGGTTAGTCAAGATGTTTTATGTGACTCCCAAGACCATATAGATTAAAGATAAAGCCTTTAGATGCCTCTCAGAGTTTGTAGGTGGGTTCTTAATAATAAAGAGATTACACATTTAGGCCACACACTTGTGTGTGTTTGTGAGTGTACAAGAGTAAAACAATAATAATCAAAGCTAAAGAACCTTTTAAAATGAGAGATTATATAGGGGTTTAAAGAATGGTAGCTGGTAGAGGCTTGAGGAAGGAAAAGGGATAGGGACAGTGATATATAATTCAGATAAGGTATATTAAAAATTAAAACAAGCAAATATAGGCTCTGGCTACTTCTCAGAAAATGATGAAGATGAAAATTTAAGAAATTTAGAAATACTCAAACAAGTTTACAATGCTAATTCTTTTTTATAGTTGGTATACCTTCTGTTATTTCCATTGTTATAAAATGTATACAAACACTATGATGTTTTGATAGAATGTTTTCTGGTGATTACAATTATGATGGATAATAAATAAGTTCAGATATTAAGATATGTCAGTTTACCTAGAATGTCTTAAAGGAAACATTTACCTGTTCTATACTGAGATGAATTTGCATATATTGTAATTGCAATTTATATATCTTTATAAAATATATAATCTTATAATTTTTTAGGATCATTACAACATTTGAGATAAAAGTAGTATTAGGAAAGTTGTTATGTATAAAAGATGCATTTAATATTTGAAAAAATATCACTACTCTTCATCCATCTCTATGTTAACTTATAAACACTGAAATTTTACAACCATTTTGAGAAACCCTTACAAATAAATATTAACTTTCCAAATTTGATAGTCTCATAATTGATGAGCCAGTAGGCACTTAATCTTACAATTTTCAACTCTATTTTATGTATCAGCAGAAGGTATTAAATGAACTATATCACTTCATCTATACTACTATAATAAGAAGAAATGGAATTCTTGCATTCAAAACCAAGGCTTGTTCCTCTCTATCCTAAAACAAAACTTCCCTCCATCAATACTGACACAATAGGAGCAATGCTGCAATTTGTTGGTGAGGTAAATGAAGTAAACATAATTACAATTAATCCATTTTCTCTGCCTTTCTATTGTTTCTTTTCACAATAAATACTTTTAAATGCTTGTCAGTGAACTAAACACCAAAGGTCAATATTTTGATAAAGTCATCAAATGTGGCTAAGTTCAAAGTAGCTGAATTACTCCCAAAGGGAAACAACAAGAGCTTTCTCCTAGCAAATCAATACTCCATGGTGAGAGTTTCTATTTTTACCTAACCTTTCCTGCCAACTTTATCTTATTAATTATTTGGGAACAAAGGTCCTGGTATGTAGCTGGACTAAATATAAAATTTAAGTAGGAAGAAAAGAAGAAGATTAAAAAGGGAGGGTGTAAAACAAAAAAAGATAGTGAAAATAGTAAAGAGTCACATCTCATTTTAACTGTTGGATGTGAGTCTGAATTTTGTTGGAAATGTCCCAAGTCACCTGAGAAAGTCATGTTTGGCTGATGTGATACATTCCATTTCAGTTCAGTGTAGACAGAATATTGGTGTTTATATAATATTGGTGTTTATATAAAAATCGGGATAAAATTCTTACGATTTCTAATAAAAACTAAAGCAATAAAACAGTTAAAATCTTTTCTTTGTGGAGTAAAAGCTGTAAAAATTAAACTGATACAGGGGTGATGCTTAAATTTGTTCAATAATCAAAGATCAGTGATTGACACACAGCTACTGGATTTAGAAAGAGATACTTTTTGGAGATGAGTGACATGATTATCCACTGTGGCAATGAACTTTCTAGTGGTTCATATTATATTTTCTGAAATGGAATATTTTCCTTCAGTCTCTAAATTGTAGAGAATACTGTAGCCATGGTGGTATCATGTGTCTGTAAGAAAACTCTCATTTTTGATATTTTACTCAGGTTTCTCAATTGCATGCTTTTTAAACTTGAATAAGTAGTTAATAGTATTATGAAGATAGTAAGCTTGACCTAGTAGTATAACTTTCTCCACTGAGATTTGAAACAGTACATAATCTTAATATTTCAGTGGTTTATAGAATATAGGAAATGTTTCATTTTCACAAATGTCTGCTACTTATATCATCAGACATTTGTGTCTGTATACTCTTACAATTGCAACACTTTTGGAATCTAATGGGAAGAGTTGCCAGAAATTAAGGCTATCTGTTGTCTGATCTTTATAGGCCATGATGATGACTTGGATTGAGGAAAACCAAATTGCTTATCCAATTTGTTCTGCCCCACCTCCCACCCTACAAAACTTTTTTGACCAAAGAGTCCATACTTAGTGACTATACACATCCTCTGTTACTATAACAAAATGAATGATTATGGGCCAAGAGTTAATTCCTAAACCATACACCACTGATGTGGGATTCCCCTCTATATGTTGTGAATATCATTGGTTAATAAAGGAACTGCTATGGGCCTATAGCAGGGCTAGAGAGGAACAGAGCTAGGTGGGGAAAACTCAATGGAATGCTGGAAGAAAGGAAGCAGAGTCAGAGAGAAGCTATGGAACCACCGCTGGAGACAGACATGCTGAGACTTTGCTGGTAGGCCATGGCCTCATGGTCATGCATGGATTAATGGAAATGGGTTAAATTAAGATATAAGAGTTATTGTATAGGAAGCTAGATTGCATTGTTCAAGCAACGATGTAAATAATATGGTTTCTGTGTGATAAGCAGCTGGGATACAACAAGCGGCATTCCTTTCAACACACCACCATTACAACTACACAAAGTACATTCCTCACTCTAGGTGAAAGAATCATGTAGACTACCATTCTCCCTCCATTTCTATTGTGTCCCAAAGTTACCCAAGATAACATTCTTTGCATCATTTTCCCATTTTTATGTTTTGAATATCAGTATCTGTGAGTGGTCATCTCATTTTCATTGTACTCGAAATGGCCTACAAAAATTTTCATCATTGCCTCATGGGTTCATTGCAATGTTTCAAACATTGATGGATTTTTACAAAAGTTGCTTACACTGATTATTAAAGTAGTATTGAAGTAGAAAATAAGGTCTGGGAATTTAACTAAAAAAGCAGGATAAAAATTGATCAACAGTTTTATCTTTCAAATCCATTGAATTTTCATTATAATATCATAAACTAGAAATTTTGGAGACATTCAAATTCTCATAATTAGGCATTTTACTATTATAAGGTTGGAGATAAGTACATTTGGAATCACTCTAATCTCTGCTGTTAAAACTGTTTTCAATAGTATACGATGCAGCTATATCCATTAAGTGAATATAAATAAGCAAGTAAGATATTAAGAATTCATTATTCCACCTTTCTCACTAATGGTTATTGAAGTCCACTAGAGTTTAAAGCATTGGTTCTCAACCAGTGAATCATGACTTCTTTGGGGGTCAAACAATTCTTTCACCCGGGTTACATAGCAGATATCCTGCTTATCAGATATTTACATTACGATTAATAACAGTGGCAAAAATATAGTCATGAAGGAGCAATGAAAATAAATTCATGCTTGGAGTTTACCACAACTTGAAGAACTATATTAAAGCGTTGCAGTGTTAGGAAGGTTGAGACCATTGGTGAACTTCTTAGGGAAATAGAGCAATAGAATAAAGACTGCCTTAGGCAAATCAAGCAAGAATGTTTTCTATGTTCCTGTTAACTATCACCATGGAATAAAGTGAATGAGTGCAAGTGTGTGTGTTTGTGTGTGTGTGTGTGTGTGTGTGTGTGCTTCAGAATGTGCAAGTACCTGTGTGTATGAGATTTCTGATGCATGTACCTGGGAAACCAGAGTTCAATGTTAAGTACTTTTCTGCATTTTTCTGTACTTTATGCAGACTAGATCTCTTATTAATCGTGGATCTCATCATTTCTACCAGCCTGGTTAATCAGAAAACCCTTTGAATCGTCCTGTCTCTAGTCATGGAGTGAAAAGCATGGGACAAAGCATCCAGCTTTTCCACTGAGTGCTGGGCACCTGATTGAGGTCCTTATGGTTGCACAACAAGCATTGAGCACCTGCTTCTTCAAGGACTTAAAAAAATAACACAGAAGAGTACATCAAAGTTATTATTATTATTATTATTACTATTATTATTTTATTAATATTATCAGCTATAAAATACATTAAATGCTGTGGTGAAAGCTTTTATTATGGCAGTTTATAGAGGCAATATAAAGTAGGATGTCTTGAGCTATACATAATTTCTGTGTAACTGTTTTATAATCAGTATAATATATATCTCAACGCATAAGGCACACAAGCACACACTAGAACCAAGACACAAGGAAACAAAGAAAGAGAGGGAGAAAATTCTGTTTATACTGACAAACTTGTAAACAAAATTACTCACACAAAGTTAGGTAATGCTACTTGGCTCCATTTGGTTGCTTTCAAAGATTCTGGACCTACCTCTAAAACCAAGGTAATTAATTCTGTTTCCATTTCTATCATTTGCTTTTAAGTTGTCATTTTAGCAATTTTATGTCACATTTTCGTAATTTATAAATATCTTTCTGAGTTTTTTGTGAATATTCTTCACTTCCCTAGTATCCTGAAGGAAGTCAACAAATTTGCTTGGTAGTTACAGTTTCAAAAGGTGTTCTGAGAGAGCCCAAATATATCCTTTCATTTGCTCTTTCTACCATACATTTTTTAGAGATTTTATTTGAATATTTGTTTCTATAAAAACCACAAATAAACTCTGGGCAGACATTTTGGTTCATATGGGAAGATAACAACAGAAGCAAGGAAGGCAGCCCTGGCGCTGTGTAGAGAAATTAAAACATATCTCTACACACATACATCTCTTAATGTTTACCATCATCTGACTAAGTTCATCATAAAAGTTCATCCTTCTGCTGATCAAAAAGTCTGCAGGAATTTTTCACAAACTCTATGCAGAGTCAATAAGAAAACTGCTATGCCTCATTGTCTTACTTAAGGCGCAAATGTGCTGCTGGCATTAGATACTTTGCTGCCACACACACACACACACAAAAAAAAAAAAAGGTCAAATTTCATCTAATTCATTGTTCCTCATTTCCAGTTGATCCACTGCACCTCATATCCTGCTGGTTAGCTCACAGGGTTCATTCCCTCCATTGGGGAAGTAGTCTATCAAAGTCATGACTAGGTACAAGCATTAATTTGCGGGTGTAAAAGAAGATAATAAGAAAAATCTTACATGAAACTGTATGATAGTACAGCTTGTAACTTTGTCTGTACATAGAACAATCATAGGATAAAGGCCTACTCCAGTGTTGCACAAGACCTTGCAAATTTTACTTGTTTATGGCGTTGCATGGTCATCCATTAATATCTGTCACAGGATACGCATGGACCAGGCTAAACACCATATTCTCCACCCCTTAGAATTCTTAAATCATTTGGAACTCTTAGGAAAGAAAGATGAGATTTCTAACCGTCTAACATGTGTGCTTTCAAAGCAGAAATGTTGATGTAGATGGACACACTCTTTAGCATAATGGTTAGAACAATGAGTAGATTTTTCTAGACAGCTTTGACTATTTGACACAGCCTAGAGTCACCCAAGAAGAGGATCCCAATAGAAGAGTTGTCCCCATGAGACTCTTTTGTGACCATGTCATTGGGGAATGATCTTGAGTGCTAAATGCACCTTATTTTCTTGAGACAAGAGCAGGATGGGCAGCAAGCCCAGGTGACCCTCTTGTCTCTACTTGGAACCCCACCAGAGCAGCCATGTGCAGTCACTCCCAGGCTCTCATGTGGCTTCTGGGAATTTGAATTCTGGTTCTCATTCTTATGCAGCAATTTCTCTTACCCAT
This sequence comes from Dicrostonyx torquatus, assembly GCA_028555095.1. Lineage (NCBI taxonomy): Eukaryota > Metazoa > Chordata > Mammalia > Rodentia > Cricetidae > Dicrostonyx > Dicrostonyx torquatus. The sequence continues at coordinate 865,041 of JAQHUG010000393.1, read as the reverse complement.
TAAATGATCTCACTTGACCTTCCTGGGTGTTTTAAGAAAAATAATTTTAAAAGTAGGTTATTATCTTCATGTTTTGCACATTCACAAAAGAGCTAAAATGATTTCCATCTCTAAATTTGGTAGCACACTCCTTCCAATATACTTACTTAATATCTGAATATCATAAGAATTTATCACACATTCTGAAAATTAGCTCCTCTTGTGAAATTTTAGTTGTCATAACAAGTTTTAATGACAGAAGTTGATACAAATTCTGCAAAACCCAATCATCAATTCAAGACAAATTGCAATGCAATTTGTATATCAAAAGTGATATTCTGTTGACACAGTTTTTTTTATTAAGTTTGCTGATCAGGATTTAACCTAGAACTTTCCATATAATAAACATGTATTTTTAACACTAACCAGTACATTAGTGAGTCAAATTTCAAAATGTGTGTGTGCATTGTATGTGATATCTAAAATTAGCAAATAACTGAAAATGCGTTAAAGAAAATTAACTCTAATCTTGATAAATATTTAAATTTTTCATATTGCTTAACTTTCAGTACTTCAAAAACTGAAGCCACCAGTACATCATGTGTTAAACCTAAATCATTTAGTGTAATATATCTAAATTTCTATTACAAAGCTTAAATTTTATACCACTAGAAGACAATTCAAACAATAAAAGACTTTTTTTTGTTCTCATGAAATTTGGAAAATATAAGACCACTGTAATAAAACTATGACTAAAGCTGATAAAAATTAGACCAACTTCATCAGTATGTACATTGAATAATATAGTACAACATGACAGCAAACAAATTTAGATAAAATATTGTTCTATAAGAAAACTGGAAATATAAGAAAAATGTTACTTTTATTTTAAGAGACTATGTTCATGGGCCTTTTTTCTCCTAAGTATGTTTAAGAGAAATCTTCATACATGTTCATCATCATTTCAGGAAATCTAATGTATTGAGTCAAATTACATGCTATATGTAGCTGTACATCATCTAAATATATGTCATATACTCTTAATTTATGGTATTATTATCATTTAGATTTTTCTTTTGAAACAACCTCTGAGTAATAACTTCATGACACAAAATGATATTGAGTTCGATGAAACACAAGCTGGCTGTTACACAGAAAGAAAGCATAACAGCATCATGATCTGGACTTTTGAGTTAGCCCATAATTTGAGCATAGCATAATATACCTAATGCCACAGCATTTTGAATTACCCCAAGATAATGTTGGTATATAAACATATAAAATAGATGACCACAAGTCTCCTAAAAGAAACTATTAAAAAGTACTTGCTCTCCATTCATGGTATAAATAGGAAATTTTAATAGGACATTTTGCATTTCATGTTATGATGAGCTTGTAATCCAAGTCTTGTACTCATCCAGGTGAAATGTAATTCTAAGGGATATCCCTGGCTCTTTTTTCTTCTTCTGAGACAGGTTGTAAAATATCTAAGTTTGCCTTGAACTCACACTATATCAGACAAAATTTTTCCTTTTTGATTATTGAAATTATAACAAAACATAATTATGATCATCTAAACAGAACTTGAATAGTACAAAACAAAAAATTGAACTAAAAAACAAATACTGAGAAAAAAGCAAAAGAAATACACACAGATACACATACAAACACACACACACAAACCCAAATCCCATCAAAACACAAAATCTAAAACCAAGATATATGAGTAAAAGTGGCTAAAAAAGACAGATGAAGCATTAAGACAAACCAACCTATCAAACAGAAAACAAAACACCCTCCAACATACCACTGAGCTTGTTTGGTATTGGCCATCTATTTCTTGGCATGAATCCTTACCTTTTCTATTAGTTTTTTTTTTATTTTAAGTAAAATAAAAATAGGAAATAAAACTATCTTTTTTATTTTATATACCAATCCCAGTTTGAACTCCCTCCCCTCCTTCCCTTCCCTCCACTTCGTCCCCCACTCCACCCCAGGTTCCACTCCTCAGAGAGTGTAAAGCACATTGTTTTGAGGAAACGCCAGAGAAATGGTTCACAAAAGCCAGCACTAGCAGTAGGGATAAAGGATGGTCCCACAACCAGGGATCCAGCAGTCTGTCTCAGCCATACAACTGTCACCCACTTTCTAGGGCCTAGTTTGGACCTA
>JAQHUG010000393.1:804380-835238 GCA_028555095.1 Dicrostonyx torquatus | reverse complement strand
ATTAGGATATTCAACAAAGTAACTTTGGGGCAAGTTCAGTTCAGGCACCCACTCCTCTGCTGCCCAAGTACCTAGCTGGGAGATCCCTATGAATACCTGGGATCCAGAACATGACAGATGGTTTTACTACAGATCTTGCTATGGCTCTAATAATTGAGATATTTTAACTGAAACAAATATAATGCAGAAAATCATAAGTAAAACCTTATAATGCTATTATCATTCCAACCCAATTTTTCAACTGCAGCAAAAAAAAAAATAAATAAAAAAGAAAGAAAGAAATTTATGTTCTATACTGTTTGTGTCTGGAGGTTGCTTTCTGGGAAAAAAAACAAATATATTTCAAATTTAGGTGTTTAATGAGAAAGAGATAGCTTGGACAAATATTTCTATAAAATTTTTAATTTTATTATCCATTCTGCTGCAGTCATAGATCATAGGCAGCATTTTCATTATTGTTATTCAAAGCAACGATCTTCACACTAGTAAAGTAGAAAAGTAGTTTCCATTTTACCATGAAAGAGGGAAATAAATAATGAACCATAAAAATGGTTTGGATACAGTTCCCTGTGCAAGTTACTGCAGCTTGACGTCATTATGCAAAAAAGACTATTTAAGATTAATCTTTCTTAGATGTTTTTCTTGTTATTGTCTCAGATCTTCAAGAAATTCTCATTTATGATTACTTTTGTAGTTTTGAATTAAAATTGCTTTCAGTAAAAAAAGAGAATGCTATTTTTGTCTACAATTTTTATTTTCATATGACATGAAACAAATAATATTTTATTAAAAATATATTTCTAAAGAGGAATTATAGTTTACTGGATGTAATCTCAATGATGTTGGGGCATTAAAGGATTCTCTGTTGTCGTAGGGTATGAGACTGTTTTTATCCAGACTTTTCTGAGCAAGTATGTTCAATAAAAAGAACTAGGAGATATATAAATATGTATCAATCCTTGACATTTAATTGACTATGAATTGTTGACTGCAGTCAATTAATTTTTGGAACTACTATATTTTCAGATTCATTTTCTGTTTTAAAGATTTATTTTGACGATGTGCATGTATTTGTACACATGAATGCTGGTATCCATGCGGCAAGAGACATTTGATCATCCTGGATTTAGAGAGGTGATTGAACTCTCCACATGCCTGCTGTGAGTCAAACTTCTGTCTTCTCACAGGATAGAATGGACTCCTAACCACTTAGTCACTTATCAGGCTCCATAATTATTCCTTTTATTACTTATATTTTGGGGGATAGTAAATTAGTGTTCTTTTGATTTGTCCATTATGCCTTAATAATCCACTCCAATAGTAAATCAGTAAACTTTTGAACACATTTCCGTTTTAGCTGTGTACAAATGGATTAAGCAAATATACTCAGTAGTAACTCCTTGCCATATACTCGATAGGATTTGTGTTTCTACGCAACACACAATGAAATGAAACAAATGATGGCTTACTTTTCTCTTTCAGTTTCCATAAGCAGTCCGAAACTAATCTACATTATCAGCTTAATTTGCCTCTTTATTGAAATGAGTCCTTTATTATTTATGCCACATAATCTAACAATGGTGAAAATAAATGTCACATACACACTTTCTTAGTACAATGCTGATTCTGACCACTAGATGTCATGACACTCTTTACAACAACAATTTGTTCAATAGCTCACTGGAAAACACACTAATAAATACATAATTAATTAATTCAAAAGTCAACATTATCTGTGAGGAATCATTTATAGACATTAAAATCTAATTAATATAGTAGTTGCTGCATAAAGTTGATTATAAATGTGACACATGAGAATCAAGCCAAAATAAACATTCTTATTATTAAAGCTTGCTTCTGAATTACTTCCCTTCAAATATCTAAGAAAATAAACATTTCTGTATCTTCCTTAGTGGTGACACTTCCAGTGCTAATATGAGAACAAATATCCTCATGTTATGTTTAAGAAGTACATGAGAACATATTGTTAGTCATAGTTTATTTTACTTAGTTTCTTACTACCCTTCTAGTACTGTCCTAACACATTGTTTAGTAGCACACTGAGCTTAAAAATAAAACAACTTTCAAAAATGCATTAGATCATTCATCATTTTTCTCCATCACTGAAAATATATGTTGAGACATCAAAGTCTCAGCATTGTTTCTGCTCCTGAGGAAGCATCAATGAGTCAAGCAGAAGATACCAATGTAGGCCATGGATGGAATATCATGTATTGGTGTAAAGCTATCATTTACCATAATACAAAGGAAATACTAGAAAGAGTGACTTCTGTCTAAAATAAGATATTTTATCTTTTTCAGAGGCTATCAGGTTTCTTTTACAAAACTGAGAATTCACATCAGACCTTCAGAAACATGAAGCTGATCAGGAACTCCTAAATCAAAACGTCATGTTTGTATGATGAGGCTCAAAACCTGTTCAGAGAAATCAGGTGCCTTATTATGTTGCGGTTGTCACAGTTTATGGGCTGTAATTGATAACATTTCTCTCCAGCCATCTTCTGTGCTTTTGTGCTTCCAACATCCAAAACTATTTAAAATGTGATGGTGTAAAAACAGGCACAGTGGTGACACAAGGAAGGATTCAGGACTGTTAAGATAGTCGGGTTTGCTTCCATAAAAGAAAGCTGCCTCTGCAGCTGATCCTTGTAAGCTTCTGATTCCTCCCAGTTCTGCATCTGCTGCTAACATTTTGGAGATTACTCCGCACAGGAGGGCCCTTTCCTCTAAAGCAGTAGAATGTTCATGTTATCTTTGGGTTCCGACCTTGAGGAACATAAATTTGATCAATTTATTGCCTGAGAAGTTTGTATTTGTGAAATGCTAGGAATAAAGAAAATGATCACATGAAAGCAACCAAAAGAAGCCCTACAGTTTGGAAGAAAAGAAACATATGCCTTCTAGTAGCAACTACATTCAAATTATTTAATACTTACAGTTATAAAGAAATAAAAGCATGTGCAGACAGACACACATACACACAACACACACACACAGAAGTATACATATACCTGTTATAGTGATATGTTAAAATAGTTCAGGCAGGATAGCACTAAATCTCGCCCAATGGTCCTGGAGCTTACATGTTTATGGTGTTTCTACGGGGAAAGGAAATTTCACTTTTTTAAATTTAATGTTCCCTTAGAGCAATTTTCTTCTTTGTCAGCCTTCATTTGGTACTGACCGAGTCCATTCGTTCTGATCTAAAGTGCGTGTAGCTAAAATCCAGAGCTAGTGACCATTACTATACCATCCATGAAAGCCCTCTTTGAATTAGCTCAGGCAGCCTCAGTGGGAGGCAATCAAGTTGACTGGGGCCACTCCAATCACCAGATGAAAGCAAGTCAGTCCTTGCTGTTTCCCCATGGCTCAGCTGATGCCAGCTCAGTTTTTTCTTTTATACATGATGGGGGAAATCTGCCAGTATGGATTTTCCTCTGTGCATTATGAACTAAAACTCTCGCTGTGCTTTCTACCGCCTTAAAAATAAACAACATTGACCCCCGAGGACTCTGAGAAATCAAAGGGAAGCACATGAATGCCTCTACAAGCACTAGCCCTTGTGAAATCGCTGGATTTTGTCTCCATAGAAAGGTGCTAATTTTAACATCACATATCTCTTCAGAAGTCAGCTTATCAATATGGGGTCATGTTTAAAATTTTACATGGGGAAACAGGGCAAATCTTCTATGTAATGTATGTGTAACTTCTGTAATTTTTTAATCAACTTCTTATATGAAGGCTACTCAATGATTACCTTGATCAGATAATAAGTAAAGAAAGTGCTAAAAGAAGTTCCTTTAGCCTCAGAAAGATAAAGCTCTACTCAGGAAGTCACCAATGTACAGAACCACAAAGTCCCTCCATTGCTAAGGTTATATGAGCAGTATATCACTCCCCAGGAATCCTGTCACACAATAAATACTAGAAGGTCAATGGAAACACATATTTACATAAAAAGTGTAAATTCACTAATAATGACTTAAAGAGATATTATTATTATTGTTAGTTTTATCAGTTCAAAATTTGGAAGTGTCTGGCGAGAAGGCTAACAGCGTTAGCTCTTCTTGCAGAGGGCTGGGTTTGGTTCTCAGAACTCGCATAGCTGCTTACAACCATTTATACCTCTAGTTTCAGAGGATCTAGCATCTTCTTCAGGCCTCCTTGAGCACTGGGATTGCATGCACTTCACTTTTGAGACGAAGAAGTACAACCCAAGCTGTTTCATTTAAACTTGTTCTTGGTGTGAAATCCTTGAATGTTTTTGAAAACTGTTGAAGTGCACTTGATTCCTTTAGAATACATCCAGGTTGTTTCTGGTTTCTTTATCAATTCTCCATAAAGAATATTTTATTAATAACTATTCTTTGTTTGTTAATACTTGATAGTTTGGACACCATTGTCTTCCATGATTTTTTGAGGAGATCATGTAAGCCAAAGAGATGTTTGTATGATTTTCAAAATGAAAATTCTGTTTTCTCTGGGAGCTTGTGCTGCAGTCACAGATTGGATTGTTTTTTATTGTTCTTTCTCTTCTTTTTATGGTCAGAACAAAAAAAAATCATTACCTTTTTTAGCAAAAATAAAGGAAATTTGATTAATTCTTAGCCCCTGTGAATATAAACCATACAATCGATGCGTCTTAGAGCAGGAAGGTGAGTGCTGTCAGAAAAGATGAGTTTGCTGCCTCTTTCCTCTCTGCAGAGCTTGCTATTTCAATTTAAGGCAGCCAGTGTTTGAGCTGTAATAACTCCACTGATGCTGCTGACTCTAACTTTGAAAGTTATGATTACAGTCTTCTTGTACATGCATTCCATGAACTCTGGAAGATAGGCTGGCAGTTAGAGTGGACAAAGGCGAGGGTGATATGTTCAACTACTAACCAGGTTTTTTGTTGTTCTTTTCAGAGCTGACTGAACTCTGGTAAGTCTCCACACTTTAAGCTGGTAGGTTAAGCAAATGCTTTATTCACCAAACACTTGTATACACTAGATACTGGGTTTCATCTCAAGTACACATGCAGATAAGAAAACAAACAAAAATTGTTAAGAAACATTGTGTTTGGTTTGACTTCTGAATGTTAATCCTTACACTATTTGGTAGAGTTATTTTAAAAAGAACATGAAAACGAGCATTTCACTACTGGATATGGTAAGATTTCATAACGTTCTCTTATGTGGCTTATAGATGATGATAAACTGAATTTTACTTCAAATGCTTTCTAAACAATTTTTCCAATACCTCCAATTTGCACTTGGTCTTCAAAAAGGATGCATAGTCTAATAATTTTCCCTTGATACCAGAAATAACTGTGTATTTTATAGATTCACATTCACATTTTATTGCTACTTCTTATATTTTGATTGACACAGTATGTTAAATCAATAATATGAAAAATATACAACAATGTGATTGGTCATGATGAGCACGATACAATTTGTTCAGGAATTAGCATTTAATCTGCTCTATGTAGTAAAGCTGAAACAAATCAAAAATACAAGAAAAAATCAAAACAACAACAAAAATGGAACAAATAGCTTTTCATATTCCTGGAGCAGCATAGATTTGGGGTCAAATTTTGCATGTTGCTATTGCTGTCTCCACAATGTCTAATATGTGTGGAGATTTCCTCAGGAGCTCAGTTCATTTTACAGCTTCTCCCCTTTTGAAAACGAAGATGCTAAAAAACCCTGAATAAAATCAAAACTAGTTCTAAAGGAAATTATTCTTCAAGTCTTCCAAAGTTATTGTCTCAGAGATATTTAGTTAGATAGAACCTTAAGTCATTAGCAAAATAATAATAATAAATTTGAAAAGCCTCTGACTATAGTTAATAATAACATAGGAACCTATTTTGAGCCTATGAGTACTTTTTTGCTATTAAAACCTAAAATACTTTTCTGTAACACAGTACAACATATGTGGTCAAGATAAATAGATGTTACATACGAATATATACAACAGCCATCCAATTAAATGGTAAGAATTATTTCTTCACGTGTATTCATTATACCTGATTTTGCTCCTTTGCATTCATACTTTTCTGTAATTTTATATTTCCTAAAATATTTGAAGATAATCATAATATTTTCCCATCACTAGACAGTATTTCTTAATGTTCAAGTAATAACTGTGAGCGTTTACACACACACAGTAGCCCCTATCCAGGCAAAGCCAGGCCAAGAGATGACTTCAAGAAACTTGAAATCACAGTTGTTTATACCCCACTGACTTTTTATTTCATTTCCTTGGAAGTGAATTATGACTCCAATAATATGATTTTGGTTAAAAAGTAGAAGAAATGATTTCTGGCATCTTGAGCGGGAAGATCTAAAGAGCTTTTAAATTATATTTTGTCATGAAAATACACATCTTGTCATCTCTCTTTAGATGTTAGAATCTTTCATCTTGCTTGAAAGTTCAGATTGATCTGTAACCTTTCTTTTTTGAAAAAATGTATGTCGGACACTTTGATGTGTTGTGCATATTTTTGCTCAGAAAGCTATATTGATGCTTTCAGACCACAGCTGAGTTGCAATTGAATTTTATGTACTATCCTATGACATTGAGATAGTGCTTGCTTGCCCTGGGAATCAGACTGGCCTACTTTCAGCTTTGTGAGCAATTCATCAGCTGAATTATTGACTTAAATAATTATATGACTTGAATTCTACAGGTTTACACAAAGATGGTCATCTATTTGACACTGATCAAAATTCTTGAAAGGACATTCATTTGTTGGTGAGGACCAATGAGTATCATCATCCAGTTTCAGTCATCCCCTTTCCTTCTATCTTTTCATACCTTACAAACCATCCTCTTACTACAACTCCCCATTCTCCCATGATTATGAATTCCTACCTTCATCCATTCTCCTCCTTAAAAATAGTGATTCTACAGGAATTTCCATTTCAACAACTAACCATACTGGCAATTAAAATGTAGATGCTTACTGGCTTGAAGAAATAGCTTGAATAAACTACTGAGGAATATTAATTATACAAGTCAAGTGGCCTTTAATGCATTAGATCACAACTGGATATACTTTTCCCATGAACTAAGGAGTGAGTATACACTTGAATTATTAATAAGCCTTAAACACTGAAAATATGTCGTGGGAAAGGGAATGTCCATCTCATATTCCAGAAAAAAATGAGATACAGTTACTGTAAAGATGTAGGTAAAATAAAGTAATGGTGTTGTGATGTTTTTTATTCTGTTTCCTATATAAAAATGTAATATGACAACAACTAACAAATGAGAGAGTGGAGAAGAAGCTGGTTATTTGAGGGAACCATTTTAAGATCTGGAACATTTTCTAGGCCAATAGCTGATTTAAAGGACAATGGTAATATCTCATGAGAAATCCCTTCAGCAGTTGCCACATCTTGCAGAAAATTCAGCATGGGTACATTTTCCCACCAGGTCCTTTATTCTGTGATAGTAGAATTGTGGAACGGGGAGAGACATGAGAGTATGAACAACTGAAGAATTCTGAAATGATTATATTTTTAAAAATTTTAAATCTGTGAAACAAAAATGATTACATACAAAACCTAAAGGTGCTTGAAAATTGCAGACAGCCTTTGGTAGGGAGAACTAAAATGGAGAGATTTTTATTACATCCTAGTGTGCGTTAACTTATACTGGATAGCTGAAATGGTTATCACGAGGATTAAGTTTCTTGAAAGTACCTGTCGATAATAATGATGATGAACCATACTCTTAGTTATCTATCTGTTTGAAGGATACCGAAATCACCAAGAATTCCAGCAGGCATAGGAGTAGCGAGGATACCTATGGGCTTCATGTGCCAGTGTGAAAGTCTAGATGAGCTCTTTTGTGCAGCGGGGACTAGGAGCACTTTAAGCTCTAATCCCAAGGCTCATCACAGGTTGTGCGCTTTACAGGGAAGTAACTTGTGGCAAAATTGAGGATGACGAAACAAAATCCAGTTTTTGTGAGAGCAAGGCAATGAAGAAACTATAAGAGACTGAAGAAATCTGTGTTGTTATTTTTGTTCTCGTTTTTGGTTTTGTTATGTTTTGTTTTTTTAATGACAAAATGCATTTTTGAGTTGATGAAGGACAGAAGAGATGATGTACAATGGTTTGGAATTCTATAAATCATAATAAATATTTATTGCATATATGCCTTCTTTCTAAATTGCGTGTCTATGCCTTTTATAATCGTGTTAATCATTTCTTTGTATATTATGTAGGCCATATTCTTCATTTATTTGCTAGTAAAATCATTTATGTGAGCAGATATTTTGCCCTTTCAACGTTATTTTACTTAAGTTTGCCACTAATCCTAAAATAGCAAAATTCACATTTGTTTTACATTTTGGGATATATATATATATAACATCAGAGACAGGGATTATCCTTTCTTCTGTAGTGTTCTTCTCAGACTCTCAGTCCATCCTCTCCTCTTGATTAACTGCACAGGCTACAAGAAATAGCCTCAAACAATCACTTCTCATGGATTTTTCAGGACAGAAAGGAGAAAAGATAATCTTGTCAATATGAATATTATTATGGAATAATGAAAGATGTGAATCCAAAAATATTAAAAATTTTGCTGAAATGGAATGATGTGTACTTTTTTAAAAATCAGTTCACAGGAAACAGATGGATTGAGTGCCTTAAGTTATGATCAAGAAACAAAATTAGATTCAGTCTGTAAAATAGCAAGGTGGAAACCGCCTCTATGTTTTCTATACATTTTATTTAGGGATATGAGATGCAGGGATATGATTATCATTTCAAAGAAAGTTTGTTAGTAGAGTATTATACATTGTCATAGGTATTCACATGCCACAATTAGTTTTCCAGCAATGCACAGAAGCTGAAGGCATGTTAATAAGAATTTCAGATGATGTATGCTGGGAAGGGTGGAGGTGAGAGAGATGCCAGTTTACTGATCATTCTTAAACTCTACTTCTTATCTTCCCTTTCTTCTAATTTTTTTCCTGTCATATTGTTCTAAATCCATTCCTTGTTTGTTTTGTTCATTTTCTCCTTTTGCCCACTAGACTTCCCCTGGGGTTACTCTGGAAAATCAAGCTTCCAGAAATAGAATATTCAAATATGTATTAAGACATATTAGTCTTGATACTGAGAGAAATAATTACTTTTCACTAATTTTCAGACAGATCATATATATATGAAACATAGGGAACACAAACACTTCAAATCAGTGTAACATTTTATCTAGATTTGTACACCTGAGCAAATGGGACTAACAAGATTGCTCTTGTTTATTTTAATATCCAGTTAACTAAAGGGGTTCCCAAATTTCTACCCTCTACCACTGATTTTGAATACTAAATGGATTTTAAGGATAAACTTGACTCCACCGATAATTTGGTGTTAATGGAATATGAATGATTTTACTAGACAGAAAGTGATAAAACAAATGCATGTGTTGTAATTTGGCCATGTAGCTTTTGTGTCCTGACCAAGAAGAGTGAACATCAAGGATTGATTAGCAAGTATCAAAAGAGGATGTTGCAGTAGCCATGTAATCATTTGATACTTCAATTATTTTTGCATCTCTCATATGTTAACTTTCATGAGGAATAATTATTTGTTAAACCTGCAGTAACATGTGGAGTGTATGTGTCTGATGGTTTTTATATCAAAAGTACCTGCTTATTTGCCAATAAAAAAAGATCTCAATTTATGTTGTTTTCACATTTTACCTTTTTTTAAAAAAACAGTAATTCTACATTCAAGAACTATGTTAAAACTCTTGATGGAACATGTTTATCAAGAATTTTTCACTTTTCGATTTTGTGCCAATATTTTTTTAATATTGGTCACTTGTAGAAAGATTGTAGCACACAAGGTATGTTACATCCTTTTCCTCTTATATGAATGGTTGTAAAAAGGAAGAAAGGAAACTGAACAGTTTCTATATTCATTGTTGTTTGCTTCTGACTGAAAATAATTCAGCTGCCTACAACTCCTACCACCTCGAACTCCCTGACATGAGTGACTGGACCTTGAACTGTAAAGTAAAGGACCCTCTCTTCCTGAAATTGCTTTCCTCAGAATATTTTATCACAGAAATGGAGCAATGGGAAAAGGAACCAAGACAGTGGGTTTTCACAGGACAGTCTTAACCTTTGAAAAGAACAAGCATTCTTTGTGTTAGTTTTAATACATGCAACAATTTCTGCATGTAAAACCTGCTGGTTGGAACTTCAAGTGGTACTGATGGCCTCAGATGCTGCAATTCGGAGCTATAACAGTATATCTTATTAGTATTCTAGAGCATCTGATGCAGCGATTTACAGTATTCAAAAGCCTGTGAAATTGTGAGAATATTAAAAGATGTGATAGAGGAGGAAAAAAAAGCAGCTAAGGAAAAAAAGAAGAAGAAAATGAACATTTCCTTCACACTTGTTCCCAGCTGGGATTACAGCTGCTTGATTCATACCATCTGGGGGTGCCTAATTAGAAACTACCTAGAATAGTCTTTTAAATAAGTAATTTGAGAATAAACTTAACATCAGTGGCAGTTCATCTCCCATAGGGTGGGAGTTAAGGTCGCAAGAACTCGTGGATCAATGAATAAAATAAATACCTACTAGTCTCAGTGTTCGAACAGTGTTATTCTTTAAAGAAGCAAAATTCCACTTGTTCTGACAAAACGTAATAAATCGGCTGCTGACAGATGAACCACTAGAGTAGTAAATTGTGAAAAAAAAACAAAAAGACTTCCCTCTCAGACCCATGCACAGGCTTGTTACTTCATGGTGTTTTAAGGGGCTTTTCAAATTCAAATCCAATTTTCAAAATATAATAATGCATCAAATGTGAAACAAACTGCACGTTTGTCTACCAAATCATTCGACTAATAATGATTTTTCTTCTTAAAGGTTGTTTACTACCTTAGGGACAGACTTAGGAAGATTTAAAAGAAAGGTTTTGTTTCCTGTTTAACCTAATTATTAAAAATTTCATTAACTGGTCAGGTTGCTTTTGATTAGAAAGTGTCCTGGAGTTCCTTAAAATCAGACCCATGACTCTGACAAACAAATGATTAGCAAGCACAATGTGAAGTTTGTATATTGTGACTGAAGAAAAGACTCTAGAGCTTTGAAATTTGTAAAGCATTCATTTTAAGTGCCTTCATTCATGGTCATATCTGTCACCATCTTTCAGCTTTATAAAATAATGTTTGTGTACTATAGGAAAATGAAACAAAAATGTCATTTCGATTAATATCATGATGGTGATTTTTTTTTTTACCTGAAGTTAAGTTGAATATGGAAAACTATATTGCCGAGAGGAACTCGTGCAGAGGCAAACTGAAATCCAAGAGAGGAGTCTGAGAACTCTAGGGTTAGTATTCATCAATTTGTCTTCTACTCTGACAATTCAGATGTGAACAGTGAGACTTAGCTATCATTATTTCCTTACTGAAAATGAAATAAAATTGTTTTCCACATGGAAGACAATTTTTCAGTGTTGGTACTTAAATTCACATGAAAGTATTGGAAGGAATGTAAAGGAAAATTTTGGTGAAATAATTAATAATTTATAATAAATGATGTTTTATATGATAGTATATATCTCTCTTTGTAAGACTAAGATTAACAATATGGTTTTACAACTTCTCATTGTCTTTTCTATTATCAGAAAATAACTTTTTAAAAAAAAATACTGAAATCCCAAATTCTAGAAAGCTAGATACATCATGTGAAATGAGTGTCTCTGTCATCATTTATTTGTTTTACAACCCCCCTTTGGTTTCAGAGTAGTTACATTTTGTAAATGATCCATAAAATCATATTTCTTTATGATTGTATTTAGTATCTGAGGAGTTTCCTGGACAATCTTTCAGCCTCAGCAGAAGCAGAAATCAGTAAATATTAATCATTAATAGATTATCCATTGTCATCAACTCATATCATTATAATACGCAGAGAATTCCGAGCTGATAATCTGAGAGTTTGATATTTAGTTCTTAATAACTAAGCCTGTTTACCAAAAGGTACAAAAATAAAAATATATTATATATCAAACTTGTTATTGATGTTTCTCCTTCATTATAACTTATTTTACTACTTAAAATATTCATTTTCTTTGTGTAAACATCAAAGTTATCTATGCAGCTAAAATTATCTATGTTGCTGACCTAAAGAGATTTACACACAACAAAGTGGTCACCTACCTGGTCCTCAAAAGACACTATTGGACCAAGGAGCAAGACAGGGTTAGTGACATTTTTGTACTTCACAAGTGGACTTCAATATGTCAATTTTGTCACACATTCAAAGGATTAAGGACGTTTATGTGTATGTGTTGGAAATATCAAAAGACCACATCTAAACCATCATTTCATGGAAAATGAGCTTTATGTTCCACAATACATAATGCTCTCATGCAGGTGGAATCTCTTGACTAAAGATGTGTATGAATGACACAGGCAGATCAACACATGTAGATCGGTTAAATATGTCAAGTGAAAAACAACTTGCTATAAATATATTAACTGAATGATTTAAACCCCAGCATAAGAATAGGATATAGTTACAGACCAGTAATCAGATATTTAGGAAGAGGTTTACACATTCCCAGGGTTGAAAAGAGGAAATGGAGAGGCAGCAGAGCAGAAAAAATTTATTCCCCATTCTTTCACTGAACTCAAATGTGGCAGTGTGCAGCGATGTGAAACTTTTGTAATCAGAGAGAAGATAAAAACTCACAGAAAGCATGAAGAAGTTACTAAATCTTTTTACTATATATGGATTCTAGGCACAGCCATGAGATTTATCTGATAAAATGGTTGCTTGAAAACAGCAAATTGTATCATTGGGTGTTTTTCTTTGCAAATATTGTATCTCTTCAACTTCCCTAGGTTCAGACTTCTGACTCCATAATGTACGGACACAAAGTCCTGAGCACTGTATTCATTTTGACTGGTGAATTTCATAAGTTACAAATTAGTCTCTGTCTCCTATTTCTGTCTCTCTATATCAGTTTTAGTCTTCCCAGCCAAGTGCTCTATCACTCGACCACACCCTTAAGGCCATTGGGAAATATTTTAATGGTAAAGTAAAGCATCTACATGATAAGACTGTTCAATTATTAGGATAAAAATGGTGATTAATAAAATGATCCCCAGAATTCCACATTGAAGATAGAGGGAAAGAAATTTTTTGTAACATAAACAAAACTCACATAACTTCCAACCATCCCAAATAGAAATATGTAGTATTATCCTAACATAAACAACTAACGGAGTACACACATCCTGATTGACAGCCAGAGCATAGATTTTATCTTAAAGATGTACCTCTTAGTTCTTAGTGTAGTGATATTTATGGTACGATGTATATTTGAAGCACAGTTAATGTGCCTATGTGATTTACACAAATGTTTTTCACATAATATCTGTGCCAGATTTTTCAACCAAGACGTATCTTACCTCCATGGTAAAATCACAAAATTCTGTTAAAAGTATGATCAACACAAGATTTCCCCTGCCTTTCCAAAATAACATCATCTTGAATATGAACAAATTCTTGATAACTTTCAATTCTCTCATAAACAAAATGAGTGTAATAATCTCTTTAGTTGTTTATGCTCAGACATTCTTTAATTTCATTGACCATTCTTTCTGTGATGCACTGTGAGTGTCTTATTTATAATCAACTGATGGGTGATTAAATAAA
Source organism: Dicrostonyx torquatus (assembly GCA_028555095.1). Taxonomy (NCBI): domain Eukaryota; kingdom Metazoa; phylum Chordata; class Mammalia; order Rodentia; family Cricetidae; genus Dicrostonyx; species Dicrostonyx torquatus. The sequence continues at coordinate 821,527 of JAQHUG010000393.1, read as the reverse complement.
ATTATGCATAAAACAAAAGTTCTAATGGACATATTCTAAGTATTTTACTTGTTAATTTAAATAAATAAGTTAACATTGTAATTTATTACATATAAGGACATATGTCCATTAGCAGAAGTTTTCAATTAAATTTTGGTACAGCCTCACAAAATGCTTGGCTTTATTTTTTTTCTGTTTTTCTTTTTTTAATGATTTTTATTGATCTCTACATTTTTCTCTGCTCCTCTCCCTGCCTTTCCCTTCCCCCACAGCTCTCTCCCAATTTACTCAGGAGTCTTTTTTACTTCTACTAACCATGTGGATTAGATCTATGTAAGTCTCTCTCAGTGTCCTCATTGTTGTCTAGGTTCTCTGGGATTGTGGTTTGTAGGCTGGTTTTCTTTGATTTAAATTTAAAAACTGCTTATGAGTGAGTACATGTGATAATTGTCTTTCTGTGTCTGAGTTACATCACTCAAAGTGATGTTTTCTAGTTACATCCACTTGCCCTCAAAATTCAATATGTCCTTATTTTTTCTGCTGTGTAGTACTCCATTGTGTAAATGTACCACATTTTCTTTATCATTCTTTGGTCGAGGGCATTTAGGTTGTTTCCAGGTTCTGGCTATGAAAAAAAAAAGGCTGCTGTGAACATAGTTGAGCACATGGCCTTGTGGCACAATTGAGCATCCTTTGGATATATATTCAAAAGTGGTATTACTGGATATTGAGAAGGTTGTTTGATAATTTTCTGAGAAATCCCCACACTGACATCCAAAAGGACTGTACCAGCCTAGTATTGGTATTAAAACAGACAAGAGGACCAATGGAACTGAATCAAAGACCCGGATATTAGTCCACACACCTTCTAACACCTGATTTATGACAAAGAAGAAAAAAATATCAAATGGAAAAAAAGACAGCATATTTAACAAATAGTGATGGCATAACTGGATATCAACATGTAGAAGAATGAAAATAGACCCATAACTATCACAGTGCACAAAGCTCAAGTTCAAATGGATAAAAGACCTCAACATAAAGTCAGCCACACTGAACCTTACAGAAGAGAAAATGGGAAATGCTTAGATTTATAATGGCAAATAATGTTTTACTATGGAGAATTATCCCCAACAGATAAACACAGTAAAATAATGATAAAAATTAGACTTTCTTCAAATACAAAGAATAATGCAGTCTCGACCCTACACTCTCACAAGACACAAAATGAGTGCACACTTGTGTCTCTGTGTTGGAGAACTGTGTCTAGCATTACCATAAAATGAATAAGAGGTTCTTTTATTTCTCCACTTCTCCCCATTCTCCTTTCTTTCCTCCACATTCTTTTCCTCTTCTTTGCTTCCTATTTATATACCCATTTCATTCTTTTCATCTAATCCATCATGTTTGCATGACTTGCTACAGCACAAGAGACTCGAAAGTGTAGTGTTTTCTCAGACATGAGATCACAATCTAATTTTTAATATTTTATTCTATGCACACCTCTATGAAAGGCTAATTTGTGTTATTAAAAGTTCTTATTTAATTTAATCTTGCTTTATGCAGACACTGCCAAATTTTCACAGCACAAAATTTCCCAATCCTGCATAGATAGAGCAGTGAAGATGTCTGAGTGGTTAAACTAATGAATTTCTGCTATATTAGAATGTAGCATTTCTTTCTTGCCCTCCCCTTATATTTCTAATCAACCAATTTCTAAGTACTTCAATTCTTACCTTTGTAATTTTTTAATTTAAAAATATTTTTAATATATGCATATTCAGTATATAGCTTGTATTAATCACTTGATATATAGTAGAGGTACATACTTAAATAACCAAAAAAAAGAGTTTATAAGCATTAAACTTCTTAATCACAGAAGATGAAATCATTCAAACCAATAATATCTACAGGTTGTACAAAATACCACCAGAAGCATTTCACAGGGGGACAAGTGAAAGGAAAAAGTAAAAATTTCCCTCCATTACTGTCAGGGAAATCATAGTAAAGAGAATCCACTTCAGTAGAATTTTTAAGAAGTCATGGAAACTGCTTGAGTGGAAATAATCACTTCATCAAAAGAAATTTCAGGCCTGAGCAATTACATTAGACAGCCCTGGGATTTCTTGGGTGGGAGGAATGGTGTGAGGGTACAATAGAGGGAAATTGGCAGAATAATTGATGTCCTGAGGGTCAGATCTTAAAGTCACATATGAGGTGAAAGGAGGATTTTACTTTGACATAGGGTGAATGCTTTGTGCAAAAAAATATTTTATTTGGATTTTAGATTGCAAAGAAATGGGGTTCCAAATTGGACACTTATCGCCAAAGAGAAAAGAAAGACCATATTTGTGGTACTGTTACAAAAGTCCATGTAATGATAATTTGAACCCAGAACTGTGGTAGAAACTGCAGAATCAGCAGGAAATAACAATTTTAGCTCAATTATATGGACTTCCCAGGGAAAAAATGAATGAGTAAAGGTACAAACTTTATCTTAAATATTGTATGAATTATTTGTTAGCAGTTATCCCAACTGTACCCTAAATCTTCTATATTGTTTTAATGAAAGAATGCTTTACTTGCTAGAATTCATGGAGGGAAAGCACCATTCCCAACCATGATATTTATTATCTGCAATAAGCCCCTGTCAAGAACAATGGTGATGCCTATACATTTAAGGTCCTTTAAATTGGAGACCTCTGTTTTAGGAGCCATTGACACATCTCTCTAGATACATTTACTGTCTATTAGGAGGAGGAGCATTCTGTTTCAATATTCAGTAATTTGCTCTACTTCAGGAGCAGGAGACCTCAATTTAAAAAAAAAAACGATGCCAGGATGTTGAGCCACTGATTCTAATTCAGCGTGTTATATATTAATAAAAGATCAAGGGGCAGTAGACACTGTCTCTATTCTAGCTACAAAGTTATGACTTATTGTTGCACTTTCCAGTCCATTTTGCATAAAGTAGAATGGAAAGTTAAATTGTTAATATATATTATTAACAATTATTATTGAGTTATTGAGTATACTGTGTGTATTTGTATGTGCAGGGTTGTGGCTCAGCATTAGGGCATGTATGGAACAGGCAGAAGGACTTATCTACAGTCTCCATCACAGAAACCAACAAGAAATAAAATAAACCACCTATTCATCAATAATATATATATATATTTGTTTTTCGTAGATACAAAAAAACAAATGCTTTGTGATTAACATTGATGGAGAATATTGGATAATCAATACCATGCATACATAATCTTCAAATTTATAAAGCACATAAAATGATGCATTAAGAAAGGAGGACATTTGAATCTCACAGGACATGTATGTGAACTGTTTGAGAGACACTCTGTCTTAATATTCATGAAAAAGACAAAAATGCATGCGTTGTGACTCTGTATCACCTATCTTAATCAGGATTTCTATTGCTGTGAAGATATGCCATGACCACAGCAACTTCTATAAAGGAAAATATTTAACTAGGTGGCTTACAATTTAGAAGGTAAGTCCTTTATTATCATATTGGGACATGGCAGCATGCTCATAGACATGGTGCTGGAGAGCTGAGAGTTCTACATCTTTCATAGGCAATAGGAAGTGGTCTGAGACATTGAGAGGTAACTTGAGCATATATGAGACCTCAGTTCTCTCTTATACAGTGACAAACTTCCTCCAACAAAACAACACCCACTTCAGTAAGGCTACACCTACTAACAGTGGCTCTCCTTTTGGGGCCTATTTTCTTTCAAATCACCACAATCTGTTCTGTGGTCTCAAAGGCTTGTGGACATATTATAATGCAAGAATACATTCAATCCAATTTCAAAATCCCTATAGTCTATANGGTAAGTCCTTTATTATCATATTGGGACATGGCAGCATGCTCGTAGACATGGTGCTGGAGAGGTAACTGAGAGTTCTACATCTTTCATAGGCAATAGGAAGTGGTCTGAGACATTGAGAGGAAACTTGAGCATATATGAGACCCAGTTCTCTCTTATACAGTGACACACTTCCTCCAACAAAACAACACCCACTTCAGTAAGGCTACACCTACTAACAGTAGCTCTCCTTTTGGGGCCTATTTTCTTTCAAATCACCACAATTTGTTCTGTCGTCTCAAAGGCTTGTGGACATATTATAATGCAAGAATACATTCAATCCAATTTCAAAATCCCTATAGTCTATAACAACCCCAAACTTATTAAGAAGTCTAAAGTTTAAAGTCTCTTCTGAGAGTCATGAAATCTCTTAATAATAATGGACTACAAATTCAAAATAAGAAAGCAGATCACACACTTCCAACATATAATGCCATAGGATATACATTACCTTTAAAAAATGTAAGAAAGGGAGCATAGTGAGAAAATACTGCACAAAAGTAAGATAAAAGCTGGGCAAACTCCCAACTCTGCAGCTCCATTTCAGATGACAAAAACCCTTCAGATACCCTACATCTTTCAGTTTTGCAGACTACAATATACTTCTTTTTCCTGGAATGATTACTCTACCTATTAGTAGCTTTCCTTAGCAGCTATCACACAACTCTGGCGTCTCTAACATCTTGAAGACTCCAAAGCAACCCAAGATTCACTTTCACAGCTTCCTGCAATGGCCTTCTAGGCCTCTATTCAGGGACACCATTGATACAAGCCTGGCCTCAACAACTCTCTTTAGATATAGAGAACAATTCCATAGCCTCTTTCTTTTATGCTTAGCTCCAGAATCATCTGGACAAAGCTGTTTCTTTCTGGGTCTGGGATATGGACCTTTCATTGAATTACAGCCTCACCAACTTTCTGTTCCCAATGGCTTCCTTCACTGCCTAAGTGTGGCTTGTCTTGAACTTGCTCTGAAGACAAGGCTGACCTCAAACTCAGAGATCCACCAGTTTCTGCTTCTGGAGTGCAGGGATTAAAAGTATATACCACCACACCTGACTTTACATTTTCTTAAATTTCTTTTCACAAGATGGAAACTTAGCTGGTTGGGGTCTTTTCCTGAGGTCACCATGCCTTTTATTCCATTTCTTAATGTATTTTTTTTTCTGGGCACAAGACTTAGCTACATTCTACTTTTTGGTGCTTCTTTTCTTCTCAATATTTACATTCTGTAATTTAATCTGCTTATCTTGCTCCTTTTCATTATATATCTATTTAATAGTTACCACTAATAACCACATAACAGTCTAGACTAGGCTGTTTTGAGATTTCCTCTGCCAACAGGATTAAGCCAAAACCTTCACCATCAAGGAAGGCTCCAGGCAAGGGGAAAAAGCAGTTGATTTCTTCACCAAAATATTATAAGAATGATCTTTAGGTCACTTAGTAATATTCTTCTCTTTGGAAACTTCTTGAGACAGACCCCTACATTTCATCAAATCATACTCTGCCAAACTATCATCCATGCCCCTACTCATATGGCCCATTAAGAAGCACTTAGTTCTTTCAAATGATTTTCCAATCCACAGTCCCAAAGTCCATATTTCACCAAAAGAAAAGCATGATCAGACATATCAGAGTAATACCTCAACCACTGGTACCAACTTCAGTCAGCTATTGTCATGATGGAACATGACAGCTTGAAGGCAGACATGGTTCTTGAGAAAAAGCTCAGATCTATATCTGACACTGGCAACACAAAGAGGTCTTAGACACTGGGAGATATCTTGTTCACAAATAAACCCCTCTTATTCAGTGACACACTTCCTCCAACAGGATCACAAGTACTCCTACAAAGCCTCACCTCCTAATATTGCCACTCCTTTTGTGGACCATTTTCTTTCAACCAACACACCCCCTTGGGTTCAAAGGGTCCTTGGGGGTAGTAGACTTCTGTGTTCTAGCAGAGTCCATGGGAACCATTTTGATTCTCGAGATGAATATTAACTTCATAAATTCCAGTCAGATTCTTCATCTCAATACTTACCATGGGACTTCCATAATTTTAGTGTCAAGGACATTGATTTCATTTCAAATTTTAGTTGATCGAGGACAGATTCTTAATCTCAGTACTTTTCACAGGGCATCCTTACTTTTAGTGTATCAGACAGTAATTTCATTTCACACCTTAGTTGATCACGGACTTAGACAAAAATAGGCAATAATTATTCTGGTTGTTAAAATACTTTTGTTTTACCAGTGAAGAGACTAATCATAAGCCCAGCATGATCTAGAGTCAGTTTAGACAAATCCTGTATATAGAACCAACTGCTTTCCCAATATCCACCACTGTTTCTCACATTTATCAACACTATAAAAGGAGAAAATCCATCCTTTCCAAACCACTACCAGAGAAGTGCTTGAAAAACGGCTTGGTGTTAAAATTACAGATTGAGATTATTTTTGTATTTAAATATGTTGACTCATACTTAGACAGCTGTTGATTTAGAACTATCTGATTTAGCAAAAATATTTTTTTAGCACTCCTAAGTTTCTGACTGATCTCTACAACTTTGTCCTTTTATAAACATTTAACTACAAACTCATTCAGGACATCCCAAAGAAAATACTGGTTTTAATTTTTCCATAACTGTAATAAGTGTGAAAGAAGAACATTTTCTGTCATGCCTCTTATGCTGCATATCTTCTGATTCTTCTCAGAAGTTCTTTGGGCAGATCATAGAGACAAGACTGCTTTTCACATTATTCTCCCCTTTTGTTTTCTTATAATACACTTGAAGGAAATAGTTCACTGATTAGGAATTATTTGCAAATTGCTATTGGGATTTTCTGTCTAAATTGCTCTGCTATAACTCCAGATGCATTTAGAAAAATTTTTATTCCCAAATGAGCTCAAAGAATCTACAAAATGCTTACACAGAAACACTGTTAACATAATGAAAAGAAGAAGTACCATTTCTTAAAAGACATGGAAAATGAAGTTTAGTAAGTCAGGTTATAGAAGAATAAATCATATGTGCACTGATAAAAGAAAATTGTAGCCAATACCTCTACTGTACTATATGAAGAAAAATCTTTGAAAATATGATATACATAGAAAATAAAAATTGCTTTGTCATTGAGCTTAGATGTTCTGAATGTTTAAATCTTCTCAAGTATTTATATTAATCAACGTTTATTAAGTTAAAATATTTTCAACATAGTTATTAAATCAAAGTCTTTAATTTTGTATTCATGATAAACAAAAACACTGATAAAGGGTATGTAATTCATTGAAAGCAACTCTGAGATCAGAAAACATGCTTCTGTTTAAAACAGTGTTAATATTGTTTCATTTATTATCAAAAATATAAATCACTGTTATTTGTGCTTATTTGATACAAAGCTTCCCAACACAAGGATTTGTAGAGTTAATCACAAATAATTTAAAATGTTTAGAACTATTTCAGGACAAAATTTGTTACAAGTACCAACTGAGATGAGCAGAGACACATGTCAAATCCTGATAATCTATATGACACACTTTGCACACATATAATGGAAAGAAAGAACTACTGCAGATTGTTTTGTTGTAACTTGGCATAAGTTGCTCACAATGACTGCCCATACATAATGAATGATTGCATGAATGGAAAAATGAGAGAAAGTATTATTCTCTAAATTTCATTATAAAACTTTAAGGCATGAGCAGTACTCAGTGAACTCTAAATTTTTGCTGACAGTGACTTATGAAAATGTTATATATCATATCTTTTCATGTATAAACATTTTGCAAGGCAATCCAAAAGGAAATATCACATTTTCATAAGTGTGTACTGCATTTGGATAATTTCTTTCTTCTTTTCATCCCAAATGTTCTTCTCTCTCCCCTCACTGTCTTATCCCCAATTTACATACATTTTGAAAAAAATACCAGAAAGTTAGAAATTTATTTGTGAATTATTTGAAATATATGTTGTGCTTGAATCTTACTATGACCACAATACAGTCAAATATCACTAAGTTCTGTAAGTCTCCCTCATTTCAAAAGGCACTGCGTCTCTGAAATGAACTTTAGTATAGCTATTATAATATTCGCTGCTACCTTCAAGCTAGCTTCAGCTTATTTTAGTTACTGGAAGCAGCATTCATTTTCAAAATTTTTTTACAACTATTCATAGGTAAAATTTTGTAGACACCATACTCCAGCCAAAGGCAAGTTTTAAAATGGCAAAAAGTCTCTCTGAGGAAAATATACTACCAAGGTATCAAATGGAAATGCATCTTGTTTAACAACTTTTACAACTTGATAATGGTTTATACGACTGTCCAACTTTTATGAAAAGGAAGAAATAAAAATAATAGGACTTTTAAATGGCATGTACTCTCAAGTCCATTAAACCACATATAATTTTATGGGAAATTCATCCTTAAATTACATTTTTTAAGTCCAGATGTTTCAAATTATGATTATTTTGTCAAGTAGTATTTAAAACTGAACTTGGAAAATGTGACTGGTCACTCCCATTAAGAAATTCCATCCCAATCTGTTTGAAATCTGTATCAAACCCCAATCAGCATTTGAGTAGTTAGATGTCACTGTAATCTAAGAACTTCATGAAGTAATTTGTTTTGGAACTGACTATATATTTAGTAGGCTGGCTGATGTTCTTTGATTTCACAGTAAAAGAAAAGTACCAATTGGCAAGTCGTAGGAGAAAGAAATTTTTATCAGCTGGAAATCTGATCAAAAGATTACTCCACTCTTAGATTTTAATGGGCAGTTCTGCACTAGGCTTATTTTTCTAAAGTAGATTACTTGTGCAAGTATTTTATTGTCAAGAATGAAAAGTGATAAATGTATACTAATTGTCAATGTGGTAGATACAGAAATGTCTGCAAACTTCACAACCCAATCAGTTATACTTATCAATTTGTTAGCTAGCATTGTAATACAGATGTTATTAATCCAGAGGTATGTTGATTCTGGTTTGATCTACATGACTTGCTTAGCCTGTTGTGATATCCCTTGCAGGATCACCAGCCAGAGCATTGGTGAATTGGGCCATTCTACACCAATTATTAGTCAAGAAAATCCTCCACGGGCTTCCTACAGGTATGTATTTTACTGAGGATCTCTCTTCCAAAATGACTCTTTGCTTGAGTCAAGGTGACACCAAAATAAGTACCACTGAAATGGTTCGTCTCAATTCGAGGATCTTGTCTAGTGTTTTAGGCATGCGTCCGTGGTAGGTGCTTAAAGTAGTAGGTAACATTATATCTTCAGTTACAAGTAAAGGGAATCTTATGCATGTCTAGCTATATTTTCACCTCTTACATTGATAAAATAGTTGAAACACAATTATTAAAACCTCAGAAATGGAAATTGGGGTTCGACCTGAAGATCAGAAAAAGTAAAATAGACAGACACTGGCTCTTATTTCTACTTCAGTCCAAAATGGTGTCCTACCTACAGGAATCCCAGAATGAGATTGTGATTGAGAGCTGTCTCTTCCCGTTCTATAATCCTCTCTAGGGCTGGCATTAAAGGTGTACACCTCTAGTATTAAAGGCATGCACTGCCTGGTTTCTCTGGTAACTTGTGTGGCTGGGATTAAAGGTGTGTGTTACCATAGCCTGGCTGACCAATGAGGCTGTTTTATGCTTTGATAGTCAAGTAATCCTAATTTATTAAAATTCATATGAAATTCCACTACAAATACCCACCCGTGGAATGTACTGCTGGATCTTCCTATACCAATTAATTTTAGACAATGCTCTTTAGATGTTTTCAAAGGCTGATCTAATGGAGACAGTCTTTTACTGAACTTTTCTTCACAGGTCATTCTAAGGTAAATTGTGTTGGTTATATTTACATCATATTTAATTTGAAGTTCTTTTAAAGTAAGATGCAACCATAATTAACATGATTTTAAAGCTCATGTTAACTTTTTTCAAGGTAATAAAGTTTTGTCGAAATTCTCTTCCATATGGTTTTAAAGGAAAATAATTTAATATTAAAATTTAGTGAACTAAAGATTTGAATTTTAACAAAATCCTTATATTAGCTATAAACAAGTAATCACCTGGAATGCCATTTTTTCTTTGGTGTTGTGTCCTGGTGATAAACTTCATCTTTGTATATTTTGCCCCTTCACTGAACTGTACAGCAATTGAATGATAGTTGTTTCCCGTATCTAAGGGGCTTAGTATGCAGTCTCAGCTTACTTAGAACTAACAATATAGATCACGTTAACAAATGCAGAAAATAGAATATAGAACAAAAAAAATAGGTTTGAAAGCTACTGTCTTAAACCAGTTTTATGGGAGACATAACCTAAAGTTTCCACAAACAGAGGAAACCCTTAATGATAAATATCCCAATATATGCCAAAGGAGTGCAATAACAATTAAAATTGTGAGCAATAACAAATTCATAAAAAACACATAAAATTAAATAACATACTTCTTTTAGAAAAACAGCAATTAGATTAAAGAAGTTTATCTGTAGTGGCATTTCATTTGTATTTTAATAAATAAAGCTTACCTGAAGTTCAGAGGGTAAAACAGCTGCTTACAGACCAAGCAGTGGTGAAACACACCTTTAATCCCAGTAGCCTCCACTCATTTGCCATAGAAACTGAACAGTAGTGGTGCACATCTTTAACCCCAGAACTATAGAGGATTATAAAATGGGAGGAGACAGCACTCACTCACAGTCTCATTATAAGTAGGAGTCAATTGCTGGCCCTTTTGTTTTTCTGACGTTAAGGTTGAACGACAATTTCTGTTTCTGGGTTTCTTAAAATTGTGCTACATTTCTTTTGTCTGAAATTGGGAATGCAGGGTGCTGGAGAGATGGCTCATCAGCCGAGAGTTCTTACTGTTCTTGCACATTAGTGAGTTTGTGTCTCATAAACCAATATTGTGGTTCATAACAACCTATAACTATGTCATTGTCTTCCTTATTATGGAGCTCCTTAGATGACAGGGTACTAATTTTTGCTTTTATGGTACAAATACAAATAATTATAGCTTGAATATAATTCTCTTTTAGATTTTTTAGAAGGATTTCTTTTAATTCTATCACATTCTGATCTGTTTAGATAGCTTTGATTGGTTTTTGCTTAGATATTGGTTTTTGTGTCACACACTCTCCATTTTCCTTCATTTGAAAAGGTTTGTGTATCTTTAGTCATTGAAAGTTATTTTTACTATGTACAATTCACAATTCAAGCTGTTTCTTCAGAACTTCAAACTTAATTTATTGTCTATTGTTTTCTGTTATGCATAAAATTTTCTGTCATTTATGTGACAGTGTTTGGAATAATGACTTGCTTATAAAGCAAGAATTCTAAAGAGAACCATATGGAAATATTCACTCTGAGCTGTCAGTTAAATTTTCAAAATATTTATGATGTAACACCAAATTAAATACCCAACCCTCACACCTCCATTGCCCCTACATAAAGAATATATATATATATATATATGTGTGTGTGTGTGTGTGTGAGTGTGTGTGTGTATAATGTATATATATGTGAGAGAAAATGATATAAAATATGTAACTTGAATAAAACTTATAGTATCAATAAGCCAACCTAATTATACAGGTAGGCAATAAAATGTATTAAATCATGCCCCCTTCACATGAAAATAATGTGCCCTAAATTAGTAAAACTAATATTTAAATTTAAGAAAGGAGAATAGATAGCATTTACTGGTTTCTTGCCGAGTTCCAGATTAAGTGAGAAAGCAAATAACAATGGCATAACTTAGAGAGAGATAGAGCAGGGCACTCAATGTCCACTGCCTTCTGTATGAGCAACCCTCACATGTGCATGTGAACTATATACACACATACAAGACAAACTCAAATGTGTTTGTACATACATTCAAGAAAAAAATAAATGCATAAAGTTCATGTTAGCCTATATCACTATATTGAAAATAAAAAAATAAACGGTAATATATTCCTTACATGTACAAGTAGTATACCTATCTTCATTCTTCTGTCTCTGCACTATTGTTGGTTTAGTCTGTAACAGAGAATTTCTCATTGCATACATTTATTTATATGTTGCATTAGACTTGAATAGGGAAAATATTTCAGAGCATATGTGATCCTAGAAAGTAAAGTAGGCTAAAAATTTTATAGTGTATTGTCATTTTATGACTGATGCCAACGTTGTTAAATATGCCTGATGTTAAATATTATTAAATTTTAATTTAACAATTTTTATTAATTTAACATTGGTAAATAATGTCAAATCTGGTTGATTCCAATATTGTCAAATATGGGTGAAGTTATCATTGTCAAATATGGTTGATGCTAGCACTGGGAACAAAGGGGCGGATATAGAAAAGAAGACACAATACTTCCATTCACAATTTTACTTGATATGAATGATTGAAGATTGTTGTTGGAAAGTACCATCCTTATACTGTAAGCTTAAATAAGCCTTTGCTTTTCCAATTCCTTTGCTATGTACTAGTCTGCACCAAGTAAGACAATAACTAATACAGCTAAAACAAAAGTGTGGTTTTGTAAATGATATCAATTTGGTAACAAGTCTGAGCAATTGGAGACCTCAGAATGTTGGAGATGCCATAACCATCCCAGAAGGACAGTTGCTAAAATAAAGAAAGGTCAGATGCACGAAAATCTGTGTTGATAGGTATGCCTACCTAAAGCTTTTAGATCTACAATGAGTCCATCAAGAGACCCCGGATAGCAGACATGGAGCTTAGATTTTCGTATATGCCCTAATGAATTTGTGTCTGCTTCAGTGTGCTATTAATTTACTATGCCCCCCAATTCTCTGTTTTGAAATAGGAATGTTATCTTTGTATCAATACATGTTCTATCATTTTTGTTTGTTTGTTGTTGATTTTTTGTTTGTTTTTGATTTGCAGTCATCCCAATAAGAGATTGCCTTTAATCTCAGAAGATATACTGGATTTGTAATTATTGCTGATACTAGATATGAAAAAGAGTTTTTCAGACACAATTATTATATTTTACATCATAAGATATCCAGGAGTTAATGGAGTTTACTAGAGGAACACTGTGATTTATATGTAGGTACCTCATTTAGGCCCATGTGTTTAAATATTTAATAACTAGATGGTGATACTATTCAGAAAAGTTGTGGAACCTTTAGGAGGTGAACACTTCTAGAAGGAAGCAGATTATTGAGAACATGAAGTAAGTTATTATAATTCCGCCATATTTTCTGTATAGTCTCTACTTCCTGACCACCTGAATAATAATAACTCTAGTTCCTGCTCCTGCCACAATGTGAGCTCCAGTATGACAGATTGTATTACACTTGACATGTGAACAAAGCAAACCCTCACTTCCTTACATACTTCTTGTCTAATATTTTGTCACCATGAAGAATAAAGTACCGAATACAAAGGTTGTGCTGAAAAGCTTGTATCAATATATAGCTAATAGTTGATTAGAAGCAAAAGTGCTTTAGTTCATTGCTATTATTCTATAGTATAATAGGTCTTTGAAAATTTAGAATGCTTTGGATTGAATTTGCAGCATCACACCTGCTAGGTAAGTTAGACAAATATTCTGCTACTAAAGTATATTACTACCCAAATAACACTGTTAAAAGGCATTCCCAGGACTGAAGGAGCATATGACCAAACCGGGATCTCCGAATGTGGCTGCCAATGGGGGCTGACTGAGAAGCCAATGATAATGGCACTGGGACCTATCTCTTCTGCAAGTATTGGCTTTTTGGGAACCCAGTCTACATGGATGCATACCTTCTTAGGCCCGGATGGAGCGGGGAGGACCTTGGGCTTCCCATGGGGCAGGGTACCCTGCCCCTTATTAAGGAAGCAGGGGGAAGGAGGAGGGGTAGTTGGGGAGCAGGAGGGCTTGGGACAAGGGGAGGAAGTGTAAATTTTTCTTTTAACAATAAAGAAATAAAAAAAAAATTCAGACGGCCCAGACTTTTCTATTAATTCTTTTATAGTTTGTAGTCTATTGATAAAGTATCTAGTAGATAAGCAGAGAAATACTGGTAGATAGACAGACAAATCCATAGATATATATGTACACATACATACATATATGCATGCATACACACATATTGTAATGCTTTGTTTTTAATTTTCAGTTTGACTGGATTTAGTTTCATGAAAGATACAAACTTTGGGTTTATTTTGGAGGATGTTTCTAAAGACTGAGGAAGAACGAACTACTGTCAGTGGGAAGCACCATCCCTGGGAGTGAGATCCAGGACTGAACAGAAAGGAAAAGCTAAGCACCAACAATTATCTCGTGACTGTAGTCACAACGCTGTGCACCCCTGCTGGCATGCACTTTCTGCTGTGATACAACATACTTTCTAACTGAGTAAAAGCCGTTTTCTCTTGAACTCTTTAGTCAAGTACTTTGTCTTATTAATGAGAGTAATAACTAATATATACTATATATATGTATATATAGGCTAAGCTTATGAATAAACTTAGTCACTAAATACATTACAGAAACTTGAAGGCAATAGTATATTGTCCAGATTTTATGAAAATATAAGCAAATGGAACAGTATGGCTAATGAATCAATAGCACAGAAATTCTAATTATGCACATTTTTGAAGTCATAAACAGCAAAAAATATGATAAGATATAAACTAAATTTTATCACTGTGCTATTTCAGTACAAGATCATTTCATCATGCTCTCTTGGTAATATTGTCAAGTACACAAATCGTTTCCAATAAAATTGACAACTACTTTTTTATGGCATTTTCCTCTGGCCCACTGAATAGCATCAAGAAAATTACTTAGCTACATATCCTAGTTAATAAAAAAATATCTTTTTTTCTTTTGGATATTTATTAATAGCATTTGCTTATTTTGTGTGAAAACAGTTGTTTCTCATTATATTGCTTTGTTGTGCTACTTGTTTGAGTATATGAGATCCTTATATATCTAAATTATTGTTGAGCACTTATTAAAATATAAAAGCATTTACCATTAGGCCAAGAAAAACAAACTCAATGGCATCATTAGAAGATCCTTGCCACATAATATTATGTCAAGTCTTCTTTAAACTTTATATACATATATATATATATATACATAGTTATATATGTATATATAACTATATATGCTATATATAAAAATTTTATATATATGTATACAAACACACACATATATAGTCTTATTTTACCCTGGCAGTCCTTTGCATGTATATTATGACTTCTAGTTTACGGTTTTTATGAAACCCCAAAAACAGGTGCATGTGATGGCTCACAATGAGGAAAGGGCACTGAGAAATTATGCAATTGTATGATAATCTAAAAATAACCTGTAAGCAGGAAAACCAAAAGCACAAATCCTTAATCAATTCTGCATCCCACTTTGGGAAGAAAGTTATTTAATTTCTAGGGTACTAAGTCAGCATAACTTTTTATGTAAACTAAAATATAGCTTTTAAAAATGTCAAGTTAATATCCAGAAATGAAACTTCATTTTTTTAAATTCCTCAGGTGGCTTTTAACTACCAGAGCATCCATCTGCTCTTGTATTTTATAAAACAAGAGGGATTTTATAAGTGGAGTAAAAACTGATGTGTGTCAGGAAGAGGGAGAGATTAGTTAATTGAATCGAGAGTTGGTTTGTCTCAGTAGCTTTCCTTCTCTGGATACTATTTGATGATTTTTTTTTAGCAAAGAGATTATCCACCATTAAGTGTAAAATTAACAAGAGAATAGCAGGATTTTAAGAAAGACAGGAAAACTGTATGAGTGACATGTTTTGATTTGTATGGGAAAAGAACTGGTCCCAGAAGATAAAGAATGCAATTCATGATGTTGAGTAATGTTTTTATATTATTTTCCTTGTGAAGTCCATGTAGAAGAATTTGCTGGAGGATAAGAAGACAGCAAACTAACTATAGGCTTTATATTATCTTCAGTAGTTTGATATTTGTATGCATGTTGTTTTATATGCAAATGCGCAAATTGTGTGAAACTAAACCAGAACTTCTCATGTACAAAGAAACAATCTAACTGTGATCAAATCTTCAGTCCTATCTAATTTTTACCCACAGTTTTCTTTAGTCCAAATGGTACTTATGTACACCATTTTTTAAAGTGGGAAAAATAGGTAATTCCAAATGAGAAGCTACATGGCTACATAATTTAGGTGCTAAGATTATGAAATGACCATTATCTTGATCAAACACTACTCACTTTGTAAAGACTCCAAATTCAGTAGGATACTTTCTCCAAATTTATTCTACTTAACGAGTTTTTCCACATATAAGCAATTATTTAAATACATTTACAGTAAATTTATAGCTATTTTCTAAAAAAAATTAACCTTTGAAAATTTAAGAGTGATTTTATGTTCTGGAATGTGTAGTCATTTACATGTCCCATGTAAAGAAGATTAAAGAATGCTATGGTTATTTGTAATATTCAATCATTAAAATTGAATAAAAGTGTTTCATGGTAAAAAATTACTCAAAAATTTTATTAAATATATTACTTTAAGCAATCTTAGAATTTCGATTTTCTGTGACAATTTTACTATTGCAATTTTGAAATTCTTTTACATTTCAACATTCTAAGTTCTCTGAATTTGAATATTATAATTAAATATCAATGTAAATGATGATTTTAGTAAATGGTGAAATGTGTTTTAACCACAGGCAATTCACATATTTTTAATGGGATTTTTATAATATTACATTGTTTTACCTTTCCTGTGCCTGGTATTTATTTTCTTTCTATCTTTTAATTGTTAATCTACTGTTTTCTGTATTACATAAAGACACTCACAGCAGATAACTAGGCAGGTTTTATCAAATCTGGAAATTGCTACTTCTTAAATTTGAGCACATTACATATTAAAGAACATTTTCTGTAAAACAAGTCATCATTTTGCTCCCACATTTGATGGTGAAGTCTTATTTGGTAGAAATTTATTTTATATAATATTTAATGAGTTCTTCAAGTTAAGTTGAGATTATTAGGCTCCACTTATTGTAGCATGATCAACATTCTGGTAAGGAGAATAAATGGATAGGACATCTTAATTATTTGTTTCACACATTTTTATCTTATTATTCATTCATTCATCCGTCTGTTTATTTATTTATTTTAAAGCAATCTTTTCTCATTTTTAATACCAATTCCAGTTCCTTCTTCCTCCCCTCCTCCCCACCTTCCACCCATGCCACCCCCATCCACTCCTTAGAAAGGGTAAGACTTCCCATGAGGAGTCAGCAAAGCCTGGCACATCACTTT
>JAQHUG010000393.1:783335-794897 GCA_028555095.1 Dicrostonyx torquatus | reverse complement strand
ATTTTTATGAAATGCTGATTGTTTCTGAATGATCTTTATCACTTGCTTTTCTGGTGAGAATTTAGTTGAAATGAAGAGATTCTCAGAATTAATAAGGACAAGTCTTTATAAGATCTTCATTATCTTTTCCATAACTTTATCCCAAATAATTTCCAAAAAAGAATTTCAAGTGCTTAGTCTTAATGATCTCATTTAGTTAATAGTGAATATTTTGCTGTTCACACTATGAGGTATTTTCACCTTGATTGATTAGAGCAATCCATCAGTTTCTGATTGTTGACAGTAGTGTCATTAATATTAATATTAGTCCATGGCTATCATTATACTTGGACACATTTTACAATGAGAAGCAAACATAAATGAATTTAGAAACTAGACCTGGCTTCTGTGTGGATTATCTGGTCAAAGCAATTGAACCTCGGTCATCTCCTGCGGCCATCACTGCTTTGTGTAGGTGCTACTGCTCTCTCATGATCGCTTACTATAAAGCAATAGACAATTGGGCCTAGGTAGCCTCCCGTCTGCTTTTGTAAACAAAATATAAATAGAATATAGCAAATAAGAGAAAACAGCCCCGCAGCTGGAAGGCAACTTTAAAGAAAAATGATGTTCATAGCTATCCTGCCAGTAGCTGGCAAAGCACTTTTTATAAAACATATTTAATGTTTACAACCACTCGGAGGCTGGGAAAAGAGTAATGCTTTGAAAACACGTTTAATGTTTTGTACCACTCTGTGGCTAAGAAGCGAGTCCTGTTAAAATATATTTAATGTTTAGAGTCATTTGGCAGTTAGGAAAAAAGAAACTTCTTGTTAATTTTTAACATTTATTGCTGCTCAGTGACTCTGAGTACAACTATCGCTGCAGCACGCTTTATGTTTAGGGACACATTGTGCTGGTCCTGAAACAATCCGTACATTTCTCTCAAGGCTTCACAAAGACTGTCAGTAGCTTTACCTTTGCAACTGTGCCACTAATAAAAATGCAGAAATCAAATATAGGAATAAAATGTTCCTTGGACACATAGTCATAACATCTTATGGCCTTGGAAATAGCCCTGCCAGGCAGTATGTTGAGGACACTTCACAGCTGACACAGGAGGAACCGTCAGGCTCAGCTCAATTTCATCAAATGTGTTAAGGCCACTCAACAGATTGGGAAGTACAAGTGTAATCTGATAATTGATGTTTCATACAAATCAACAGCTTGCCTGCACACATTAAGGTAACAGAGTCCTCTACACGAAAGGAAATGTAAATTGCAGGAAAAGGTCGACTTTGTTTTTAAATAAACTTGTTTTAGTTTACAGAAAAGGTGAAGGAAAATACTGAGTTTTATTTGTTGAGGGGAAGAACTGGCTGTCTGAGAAAGGGGAAAAATGATAAATAGCCAGGACCTCTGTAATCAATGCCTTTTCCACTAGTGTACAAAAAAATGAGTAACAAAATTTTACTAGGACCCTTCTCCACATAAAGTACATTACACAGAAATAAGTGCTATATATGCTTCTCTTGCATATTTTAATAGCCTTAAGAATGAACTGTTATTATTCCTTAGTTGCAAGTGAGGAAATCAGAGCACAACTAAACTGAGTAATCTTTATTGATGTCCAGCTCCAGAGAATGGTAGAGGATCTCTTTAAAGGAAAAAAGGGCATCCAACTATGAACAATTAAAATACCAGCATGCCACTAAAACAGGTTATACTATAAAAGGAAGAGGAATGCAGACAGAGGAAGCAAGAGCTTAAATTAGGGGCTGTGTAATTATGTTTATTCCCCAACTATCAAATCTAGTCAACTGGCCTGAACGATTGACTTGTAATGACTCGGTCCTCTATGCTGTGGTGTAACCCATTTTTCAGGAGATATATCAAATGTCTTTCTTATCTTGGGTGTACCTGGGTTAAGAAGGTAGACTTATTAGTGTGATATATCCCCAGAACAAAATCTTGGGTACCTTTCCCCAAATAGAATTCAGTTTCTTGATGTGGGACTCATGCTTTACAAGGATGGAGATTTGAGCACCTTAGAACAGACTAAATACATGGCTGCATGGCCAAGAATGACAGAAAGAAGCAGAGGGTGGATCACAGTGCATGGACTGACTCCTCGGTTCTCACTAGGCACAGTTTCTGATCTGGAATATCCCATTTCCTAAATGAAGGTGGGCCTTATATAACAGCTAGAGTAGTGCATGAATGATGAGAAGTCTTAGGTTGATGCAGCAGGAACTAGAGACTATTTTTGTCATAAGTACTCTCACCAAGTGAACTGTTTGGTCTTATCACACCTTTTCTAAGACCTTTGCAACTTACTAAGATGTCATGAGTAAGAAATTCCCTGCTTAGGTACTCAGATATTCATATTTATGTAGGTTAATGTTATATGTTCTACATTATTATAGCCTTTGATCAACTATTACATAATATTGTGTGGTTATTGCGCAACTTTCCCCAAGTACTGAAACAACTTCATCTGTAAGGAAACAGATCAAACCATGTTACATTTGGTAGGATAACAATATAAAGGTGACAATAGATGTTTCTCTTGAGCAGCAAAGATGGCTCATCACATAGAACTGCTTGCCACACAAACACAAAGTTCAGGCTTCAAATTCCAGAACATGTATAAGAATTAAACACTATAGAACTTCTATAAACCTAGTGATTCTATATAGAGATGGGAGATAGAGACTGAAGAACAGGTAGGTTATGGATTAGATTTTCAACTCTATAATGTAGTAAAACAAGAAGAACAGGTTCTATCTCAAACAAGGAAGAAGGTAATGACTGATACCTGAAGACTTCCTCTGACCTCTAGATGGATCCTTTAGTAATACCACTTGTAATACCACTAGCACTTGAATACACACACACACACACACACACACACACATACACACACACATACCCAGACATATACATACTCACATACACATGAGAGAGAAAAATATGAAGAAAAAAAACAAGAAAAAGTGTTTCTCATCTATTTCAGACAATCACAAACATCCTTATTTCATACTTGTTGAAACCACATAAATCCAAAATATTCTAAAATATACCTAGAAAAAAGTTCACAAGTTTTAGTATAATGTGATTCAAAAAAGACTTTCTTAATCCCAATCCTGGCCAAGAAGCAATTTGCTAAAGATTGCAGTTGGGGAAGGGGAAATTGGTGTTCTTTGAGTGACATTGCTTACATCAACCACACTGAAGGACAAGCTTTTTGTTCAGGAATAATTGTTCAACACTCATTGGACTCTATGCTCGTAGAACCTTTTTTTAAGTGAAAGAACTTGAAGTGGGATAGGTAGGAATGAAGAGAAGATATGGAAGGAGTTGAGGCATAGGAAACAATATTATAAAATTTATTTATGAAATTCTTAATGAATAAGTAATTTGTCAAAAGATCAAAAACATAACCAAAATTTCATTCAATTGTTCTTATAAAATATCATGTAAAGGCAAACAATGATCAAAGGGGGAAAAGGAGACCTGTACATTCTCTTTATATTTGCAGTAGTTTAATTTTCTTCATTTGATTTCTTTAAATTTATGTTAATCTTCCTTGTTAACTTGAACAAAAAGAAAAACACCCACTACTTTGAAAAATTTTAAGCAAGAAGCCCCATCATCAAATTATGCATTATACCTAAATATAGCATAATGAAAATAAGACAATATCATAATTTGCTTTAAAAACCTTTAGGAAGGTCCTGTAATGTTGTATACTGAATGTACATTTCTCAAAAGGAATTTAATAGTGGCTAACCAGAAAAAAGAAGAATGAGCAGCTGTGATTATCTTTGTTCTAAACCCATCCCTGATTCCTTATCACAGAAGTTATGATAGGGAGGGTTTTAAGACAGCTAAATATGAAGAGAGACACTCATCTCCAGTGCAATCATCTGGTGCCTAACAATTGTTTAAGTAATGATAAAACACAGTCCATAAGTCTTATCTTCCATAATTGAAAAGTCCTAAAATCAGTCATAGAGACCCAGTCATTGATATTCCAATAGACTATTCCATATGACTAATGTGAGGGAGAAGAGGGTGCAGGCTTAAATGCAAATTTAAAATTGCGAACTTTCTGCAGTCCAGAAAAAAGTAAATGAAACCACTTGATCCCCAGATGCATAATCATCAGATATTAAGGAGGGCACATTACTGTAATTCACTGTGATATTCATGGTCTTAAAGAATTAAGAGCACATTCATAAATTCCAAATTTGTCTCGAAGGAGCTGGATCAAGAGGCAATTTTCTTGGGTCAAAGTAAAAACACTTTGTCTTTGAGCATGCATCCTGGCAGATTGGACAGAACAGAAGATTTTATCGGAGCAAACTTCTTGTCAAACAATTTATAGAGTAATTAGGATAAATTTGAATTTTGGAATGTTAAGTGCACTGTATTATCATAAAAATATTAATTTCCTTGAAATCTCTACTTAACTTTCTTACTATTTTCTTCACTTCCATATTTACAGTATTTGTAATATTCACTTTGTATAATTTTCATTGTACAGTTATTATCTTTCTTCTTATAATATGCTGTGATTAAACTCACCTTTACATAATAAATTTTATTTATGTATCTGTTTATGCTACAAGTACACCATCTCTTTATATATTTGTGGTTTTTATAATTATCTTTTTATTTTTGGTGTTATCATTATAAAAATAATGGCTTTCTTTATAATACACACACACACACATGCCACATACCTTGAGTGGGCTATTCTTGTTATTTATTTTTTCTGTCCAAAGTCATTGATTAAAAAATGTTTATTAATAGAGAATACCTAAATATCTGTGTATATTGGATTTTTTATAGAAATAGCTATATTGTCAAAATAGTATGCAACATGCCAGTGAATGTTGCTCAACAGTATTTAGCATTTCAAATAAAATAAAATGAAAGGAATTACATAACAGAAAGAAATTAGACATAACATCTGCTCTTAGATTATTAAAATATTGAGGTTTTCCCAAATGGCAATGTGACTCTTTTGCTGAGTTGAAGCAGTCCAGTAAAACAGGGAAGTGTTATGCTCAGAATCCCTTAGAGTTTTGGTTAACTTTATGTTTGCTGTGAAAAACACAAGTAAGACTTGTCACATGACCAACTACCCTCCAGAAATCTCCATTTGATATGTATACATGAGAAGCCCATATACAATTCTTTGTACCTATCTGAACATTTAATTTATAATGTGTTTAATACCATTTTTTAAATTTTAAAGTAGAAAATTTTGCTTATATATTCAAAGAATATTTACCAACATAGAATATCACAATATTTCAAAATCCAGGACTTTAGTTCTCACTTCCCTACATTCCCCCAAATTTTTCAGACTATTGTTTATATGCTTACTGCAAAATTGTTATTTAAGGGCTTCCTTGGAAGGATTTATTAATTATTCCATCAATGTAGTGAAAGAATTAACTATGAATCTTATGATATAGAATTCTTTTAATAATATAGGTGTGTGTGTGTGTGTGTGTGTGTGTGTGTGGTTATATGGACATTGTTTTGACTTAAAAATATAGTTAATGACTTTTCTAAATTCATGCTGATATTTCCAATCTACACAAAATATGCTAAACAGCATTGCTACTTAAACCCATTTTTTTCTTGAAGTACATTTTACTATTATTTTTTTCCCTAGACTATCAAACTTTTCTTGAGATTACATTCTAATAAGACTTGTTTCTGTCTGATTGCTCTTCTAAATCTCTTGCAATCATAACACTGCATTAGAAAGGCATCTCTGTATCAGAAAACTCCCAAGACATACAGCCTGCACTGTGAACAGTAAAACTAGAAATTTACATTATCTTCAGCTGGTTTCTCAAGTGACAGAAAAAATGCATTCCAGAATGTTTGAAAAGTCACATACAGAGTGTAAACTCTTTTATAGTAAATCCATGTGATGCTTCCTTAACTACTAAGGTGCTTCTTCCTTTTGATTATGTGCATAATGTTCATTGCATAGTTAGGACACTGTAGAAAAGCAAAGATCCTCTAAGACACATAAGACTTAAGGAATACAACTAGGTATCACACTTATGGTTCAAGTTCTAGTCTGTAAGAAAACATTAACTATACCTTCAAAGTATGATGGAGACTAGGAATTACGTTGAACTATAACTATGGCTTTACTATAGTGTTGCAATATTCAAGACATAATTTAAAATTTTCTTCAAGAGGATCAGCTGTCTCAAATAAAATGCTTGTTATTGCCTAGCAAGCACGAGGCACTGAGTTTAGATCCCCTGAACCCACATAAAAAGCCAGTTGTACCAATACATTCCCATATTCCAGGTGCTGTGGAGAAACAGTGGGAAAACTGACAACAGGCCAGCAAATCTGGTTACCTAGAGATATCTGTCTCAAAAATATGGGAGAGGTTGACTGAAGACTATACTCCATGTTTATCTTTGTCCTCTGCATGCTTGCACATGTGTGCACATACATGTGCAGATAGGAACATTTACACACACACTAAATAAATTTCCATTAAGTTAGGTATTTTATTTACCAAATTTTATTGTATGCAAAATAGGATTTTGTAAATTTATGCTAATGCTAAAATGTTACAACAATTTCTGTTCTGCTTTTTATTAATAATTTTGAGTCAGGGTCTCCTAGAGCTGGATAAACTTAAAGTCGAAAGTATCCAGTGCTGGCCTTGAACTTACGTTTCTCCTGGTTTCCATGTCCAAGTGCTGAAATTACAGATATTAATTGTCCATACCCAGGTTTAATTAAAATTCTTAATAGTAATGATATCACTGTACTTTAATAATTACTTTCTAACAATAACATCATGCTAGTAGATTTATGATTTGAAGACAGAGGAGATATATTTAAACAAGAATTGATTTTACACATTTTATTCTAGGAAATATACAAAGAGTACAAGATATCTCCTTTTTAGGTTTGTTTCTGATTACAATGCAATGCTTACCTTAGCATTGTACTGTGAGTTACTAATTACTGTATGGATTTTAGTGGTATTTGATAGTTAACTCCATCACTGAATAGTGTCAATGACAACCAAGTTCATGTCTGAATAAATTATACATTTAAATATAAGAAGATATTATGAGTCCAATTAAATCAATTAACTAACAAATGGTGCATATTCCATTTATATGTATTCTTAGTGGTGAGGAAATAATGAAAGTTCCTAGAGCAAATTAAATTTTAACCTGTGAACAATAATCACTTCCTGCAAATAGAATGTCTTCATCAATATACAGAAAAATTATTGAATAGGACTCAGAGCAACTGATAGAAATTTTGTTTGTCTACTCACCCACAGGAGACATTTCTGGAACACTAGCGACATAAGGTCCATCCAAAAACTTTGGCTCATTATCATTAATATCCTGCACTTTAATGATGAACTCGGATTCAGGCTCCAAGGGTTTTCTCGTTTCTATGTCCACTGCCTGAGCACGAAGTGTGTAGAAAGGTTTTTCTTCTCTGTCCAGACTTCTTATTGCATGAATGTCTCCTGTAGTTTCATCAATTGTAAAAACGGTCCCAGCACCATCTCCAGAGAGCGTGTATGTAACAGTGCCCTCTCCTTTGTCCAAGTCAGAATGCAGCTGAGAAAGAGAAACAGATAGAGACACTGAGATGATTATATGCAGTGCAATTTATTTAATCGGAGAAGTTAAATAACTGCATTATAGGCTTTCATATTATAACTACAACTTCTTGATTATAGAATTTTTTTAAAAAAGTGGATGGAGAGATAGTTGAAAAGTTGAGAGCTTGTTATATACCAGAGGACCCCAATTTAATCTCTAGGACTCATGCAATGCCATATGTAGCAGGTAGCATTGTCTGTAATCTTAGCATTGCTACTGCAAGATGGAAGACAGAAACAGAAGCTCTAAGCGTGTAGAGGAAAATTATAATTCTATACAAGACAGCAAAGGAGACTCACTGTTATAAATAATATGGAAAGTGCAGATAAACACTCAAAGTTGTCCTCTGACCTCCACACAAACCATGGATTTCACATGCCTACACCCATTCAACTCCATGTGCACAGAAATGTTTTGAAAAGAATGAAATGAATTTTAAATGCCCAAAAGTTTTATTTTAATGCACTAGCTATATATGTATCTATATTTATTGTCAGTTTAACATTACAATGTTTTAAAATATTGCATAATCAATCTTATTTCTTGATACTTTACGAATATCAGAAATTTAACAGTTCTTAGTACACCAACAGGCATAAAAATAGCTGTTTTGACAATTTTCTTTAGTAATTAAACATGTTTTCAATAATAACATTCATAAAGTGAAATGAAACACTTCTTAAGTATAGCTATTGTTTCATTTCAGATGATCACTGTTTAAAGAGCTATTAACTGAAAAGTTACAAGTCAGAAAGTCCCAAAAGATAGGAAGATAGAATCCAGGTACTGAGTCCAGCTAGATGGGAGGTAAAAAGAAATTATTGAAATGGGTCCTGAAGGGAAGGGTGAATTCTTTAAATGATATGAAGAATATCTCATTTTCAGAATGTTCAAGTCAGTTGTCCAAGAGTAGGAGGTTGGTTAGAAAAACCAATGAATACTCTTTCAGAAAAACAGATGATTTACTTCTATCTTTCTATCTTTATCTGTGTAAAAAAATAACACATTATTTATATTCTAGAAATACTGTGATTCACTTAGTTTATTTTGATATTTAATACATATTCATGTTAATATATTACATCATAGAATTAGTTACAAATTAAGACCAATCAAAGAGAGACTTAGACAAAATATATTTGTCATTATGATACATTGAGTCATTATGGTTCAAAGTGGAGTTCAAGAGGAATTGAAAGATGAATACAGCCTGGGAAATCTATAAGCCATCACAGGACAAATGAATACATTAACTATTGTGTAAATAAAATATTATGTTACATATAAGGTGTTGATATTACATACGTAATGTAAATATAATGTATTAAAATTTAAATATAATATGTAATAATTTTGTTTTAGTTTTTATTTATATGTCATGTGTAGGTAAATACATTTGCGTACACTACCTTGAGAGGCTAGAAGAGGGCATTTGGACACATGAAGCTTGAGTCGAAGATGCTTGCGAGCTGCCTGTTGTAGGTGATGGAAATCAAACTGGAGTCCTCTACAAGAGCAACCAGCATTCTTAACCTCTGAACAGTTTTTGAGCCTCCAGAACATATGTTCTTATAAATTATGTTGTTTTCATTCAAACATTGCTCAAAATACTGTAAACAGCTCCTTTGAGAATAGATATTTGGTTTAATTACCCAAGTTTACTTTTGAGAGTCTATTTTAATCAGCACATCACTTAAAGGAAAGCATATTATACTTCGATAGTCCCTGTAATCATTTTTGCCTTGACCTTAAAATCTATATACATGCACTATTCTACTATAAAATATTTTGTTATGAAGAATTGCTTTTACTAATGTTTAAACATGAAAGAGGGCTTTAAAATTATTTTCAATTATATGTTCATTCTTTAATACTTAGATTTCTGTGAATTGGCACTAAAACATATCACTGAAAAATGTAGTTAAAATGTAATCTCTGATTATATGTTTAAATGTCAAATTGAGCATTTCAGATTAGTTTCAGTATAATAATGCCATTCGTAATGCAATTAAGATGAATTCACTCATGTTATAAATTTGTATTCATATCTAAATTTCCTCTCAAATATATTTGGTTTTGAATGTTATTATATGAATTTGTGAATGATTGAGAGAAATACTTAACGAAATAAGAAAAAGTTAAACTCTATGACTTAGATTATTCTTTAAAAATTTTTATGTGTTTTATTTCAGCATAAGGAAAATTTCTGGGAATGATGGGATGAAGGTTTTTTCCATCCTATTTTTTTTTATACTGCTCGAAAGCATGGGGAATTTGAAGCGTAAAATCAAGCTGTAGAAAAATGTTCTTTAAACTTATGAATTTCAAATCACAGTTGTCAACCACACTATTAAAGATATTCAGTGCAGTGGGTATTACTTTCACTTTCAAATTTATGTTAAGGTATAAGACAGGCAAAGGCTCAATGCAATAGGGATGGTTTTATGAGCAATAACCGGTTTGCAATGGCTTAAAGAATACGTGCAGATATTTTGGGAACTGAGTGGAAATCTTAATTGAGTTTTCACAGTGTGGTTCAAGTAAAGTTACCCCTCAAAAATCCATATTATTTGATTAAAGTTAAAACTGTTTTCTTTTCAAGCTGACTTAAGAATAAAAAAGCAGATGTGCTGTCATCCTATCAAAAATCCAAATTAAATCCAGTTGCTGCTATTCCCTTCTCTAACTTCTATTGTTAACGTTCTAATTCAAAAATCTAGTCTTACTGATACTGAAAAGTCAGAAGATATACATTAAAAAATGCTAAAACTGTTAGCTACAATAAATTGACAAATTCTCAACTCATTTTAGTGGTGAATCACACAACAGGGTCTTTTAAAATATTTATTATTATTTTAGTTATGCTAATGTTTTGTCTGCATATATGTATTGCACTACATATGCTTCTGGTTTCCAGGGATGCCAGAAGGGGATACAAGTCTACTGCAACCAAAATTAGAGCCACAGAGTTGTGATCATTAAGTGGGTTCTAGAGATTGAAGCAAGGCCTTTTGCAAAAGCCCTGAGTGATGTGATATCCCGAGAGATCACTCCGAGTTCTGCACACCTAGAGAAAGAAATTACAGGCACATAGAGGTTGCTTAGACAAGAGGTACCAATACTGTTTTAGTCCGGATTGACTGTGGCATTTGGGTGACCAGAACCAATTATAGTGGCTTACCTAGTATCAAATTATCCAGTATTTAACTAACCTACATGTATAAAAATTAGTGACAATTGATGTTGGATATTGTAAAATCTCACTTACTGAAAACATAACATAATTTTAATGTTAAATTGTAAAAGATAAGATAAATTTTGTCTTTTTAATCTGATTACAACTTTTTAAAAGCTATCGTCTTATTTTATAAAGATTATTGCCTCACTCTTTTGTTGTGGCTGACCTAGAACTCCCTTTGCAGACCAGGCTAGCCTCCAAGTCACAAATACCCATCAATATCCACGCCCCACGTGCTGAGACTATGTCAGAATATGTCACTATGTCAGTCTTTTATATTTTCATTATGTAAATGTAGAAAACCAAGATGGTAAAAACAAATCAATCCTGTCTGCAAATGTAATCATATAACTATTTATCTGTGCCTGTATTAGATTTTAAAAGAGTAGCCATTTTCTAATTACTAAAGTCATAATATTCTTTCATAACATTTGAGGTTTCAAAATTATGATTTTAGAGCCTGCATTATATTCATATATTGAAATAGAATTAGTTAAAGGACAGTGACAATTTTCTCACAAATTATAAGTTGAAAATATGTATGAGGGGTATCGTGGGGGTGACATCTGTTGGGTTCCAGCCTCCACAGATTCATACATTCCAAGGTAGGGTCGTATGGATTAGGAATGTCAGTCAGACAAAACAGATAGACAAAATAAG
>JAQHUG010000393.1:751197-764520 GCA_028555095.1 Dicrostonyx torquatus | reverse complement strand
AAAAAAAAAGTTTCCAAATATCAACGTGATGGAGAATCTTCATTTACATTAAAGTAAGCAAAACAGAGAATTTTAATAAAAAACAACTCTGTTTCTTGCATTATAATTATGACATTGAAAGGAAGGATTTCAAAGCTATTAATCTAATATTCAAAGAACTCAGTATTAAAGAAGTGCAACACTTTCCTCTTATAAACTGTCTTGCAAATACAAAAGACATTTGTTTTCTCTTTCTGGTCACTGTGGCAGCTGAGTCTGCTTCTGCTATTCAAGTAATGATTGTTAAAGTTTACTCAAATGCAGAGAACCGTGAATTTTATTGTGTTGCTTAACAATATTTTCCAGGTAAGCCAATCTATCTTTACAACAAATGGCATTCTAAAAATGAAAGTTTAACAGCCTCTTCATTATATTGAACTCAGTTTAATGTAGCCAAGTTGAGGTTGATGTCATTATGTCATTCTGGAGGTTTGCTCTCTTCCTCTTGTCTTCATTAGTCAAAGGCACACATAAACTATGCAATGAACACTTTGAAACCTTCGGTTCAACCCCTTATTATTCCACTTTTTAGCTATGGTCCAAACTAATTGCTCCCCATGCTTTGTTACAGAGAGCATTTTTCAGTGAGCTTCATTTTTTTCTGGATAATAAGTTTTGATATGGTTCACATAAAAAACACGAATAAGGATGTGCTTTCCTTTAAAGCAGGCTTCATTTATTGCTGTATAATATGTCGAGTAATTTTTCTTCAATGACCCATCTATGCTTGTGGGTATAACAAAAGTGCTGCACATTTTATTTTCTGAAGCAATGTCTGAATGGTGGTATATTCTTGCTCAGTCCACATACCAGCTTCTAAAGAAGCTTGAGATTTATTGGCCTATTCACATGCAGACAATACGGCTTTGTATAAATGTATTTGAGAAGTCAGCTCAAACACCTAACATTTCTCATACAAAACTGAGTTAACGATATCTGTTAGAAGTGCCAACTATTCTTATTATAAAGAAATTATTTCTGGCATGACTGTAAAACTGACCTGTCTAAATTATTATTTGTCTTCCCAAATATCTGAATAACCATGTCAGCTCTGCCTCAAGTGTGCTGTCGAGGGACAGCTTTCATGTGGATTCAAATCTCTCATCAGGTGTTGCAAAACAGCAGCAGGTATAATTAGAACTGGTTAGTAGAAAATATAGTGGCTGAAAAGATGGTTTAGCAGTTAAGAGAAGTTGCTGCTTTTGCAGGGAACAAAGTCTGTATCCTAGTACCCACATAGAACCTCAAAACATACATTACTCCACTTCTTGGGCACTGTGAACCAGTGCCCTCTATGGCCCTATGACATGTGCACATGATTCATGTAGGTTCATACAAATGTCAATACATAATCAATAAGTATTTTGAAATGGATAAATAAATTATAAAAGTAAAGAATGACCTCATATATCTTATCTACAGTGACATAAAATCAGGCCATTAGAACCGGATTGTACCTTAGAGAGCATTGCTTCAATTAGTTGATTTCTCAAATGAGGAAATTAAGAATCAGAACGGCTAAGTGATTTTCCCAATATCATACCTCTATTTAATTACCGAAGCCAGAATAGAAACTGGGTTATACAACCCTCTATTCATGGTTCCTTCCATCACTCTTAAGTGAAATGTGCTGTTAAAATTTGGAGAAGTTTGTTCAAAAAAGTAGCTTTACAGTACTGGTTAAATCAAAGTACTGTGTCACCATAACAGGTAAAACAGTGTAAAAAAACAAACAAAATAAAATTGCGAATTTCAAAAGAGTTCACTATAAATCCATTGCAACATGTTTATGAAAAATATCAATGCCACTAAAAAGCTCCAAAGATTTTGAATAGCTCAATGCTTAGATGAAAAAAATCTGCATCAATTTCAAGCCCCACTAACAATACAAGAAGAAAGCATGGAAAAATTAGTAGATAAAAGCTGTACTAACCTACGTTGGTTTGCAGGGAAACGGAAATGTAAGTCAAATGAAATGAGATGCTTTGTTTTCTAGTAACTATACTAAGATTTTGAAGGTCTCATAAAAACAAAACACTTTAGTAATATTATCTTCATTGAATCTTTAACAATCATTTATACCTTACTAACAAAAAGGATTAGTCTATAGCTTAGGGTATACCAATCCTTGTCATATACATTATACATATCGGTTTAGAGCCAGAAACAAAAACCCAGAGGATATATATATATATATATATATATATATATATATATATTCATGTTAACTTTATTATAGTCCATTTTGTACATTTTGAAACAACAAACTTAAACTTTGTCTCCAAGTATTATTCCTGCTACAAGAGCCCGAAGCTTAGAAAGATAAGCAGCAGAAAATGGTGAGTATTCTAGGCACTTCACATTTTTATCACACTTTATATATTGTTGGGAATAAAATTTTATGAAATTATAGTTACAGACTTGAAATGGATTTTAAATCTCTTCATTTTGTATGTCACAAGTGAGAGCTGTAAACCTGAAAAATTAAAGCTGTAGTGTAATTTATCTTACCGATAAATAGTCTGCTATACATTAACACTTTTGAAGTAAACAGTAATAGACAAGACTTAAAAATGATATCTCTCCATGGGAAAGCATGTGATAAATAGTGAGAGATGCCATGAACATCACTGCAAGTGTGTTGCTTGGATACACGAGAGGACTCTCCTCTCCATACTCATATATTCAGTTTGATATATGGACAAGAAAACATCAAATTATCTCTCTCTTTTAATAGCGATTTCTGCCTATACTACAAATGCTTAAGCCAAATTGATCTGCAAACTCTCCTGGCAATGGACAGTTGTATGTAACAGTGTACCAGAGGACTTGGAGATACTTAAAATTCTACAGTAAGGATGAACATCACAGGGTTGTTTCCAAATGTGGAGCAGAATATTTAGTCATTCTTGTAGCAAATAATTTGTGGGATGTGGATGGATATTTTAATAAGAACCAAAACTTCCTATAAAGAAGTAAGTTTTCAAAAAGACTAGTATTTTTTTGTTTGTTTTGTTTTCTCATTATTAGGACAAGGATTTTCTCTGTAACAACCCAAGCTGTCCTGGAAATTTTGTAGACCAGGTGATGATCTCATAGAGTTTTGCTTGCCCCTTTTTCCTAAGTTCTAAGACAAAGAAAATGCATCGTGCTGCCACCTAAAATCCTGTTAATATCCATGACCGGTACTGTAGCCAGAAACCATGTGGAAGTCCATGCTCCACCTCACTAAAATGGGAAAGGAGGCTTTATTTACAGTGGTAGAGAAGACTGCACAGACCCACAGTTGAAAATGGGAGACATAGAAAGCTTTTGTGACAACATCCCTGCTCCAAATAAGATAAAAATAAAAAAGAAACTGTCTAGACAGAAAGCCACCAAAGATTTAAGCTTTTCATGATTGGTATCTTCTGGCAGAGGTCAGGTGAGGAAGGGCTAAGTTTTCTTTAAGGGAATTTGACCATGTTCCCATGAGTATATAGGCAACACAAATTAGACTCGGTATTTTCTTTTTCTTTTCTCTTCTTCTTCTTCTGTTTGAGGGGAGTTTATGACAATGGAGGGTGAACCTGGAAGAACTGGGAAATGAATGTGATTGGGGTTCATTCGTTGCATAATTTTTACAAATAATCAATGCAAAAATTATGTTAAAAAATACTAGCCATAGCTCAGGGAACCCTGTGGAGAAGAAAGATTTGAGGGAGTAAGAGGGTTGGAGAATACCAGGAGATCATGTCCTATGGAATTAACTAAACAGGACTCAGGAGGACTCACTGAAACTGACACAGCAAGTGAAGGTTCTCTGCAAATGTTTAGGACATTAGCTTGGTGTTTTTGCGGCACTCCTAACAGAGGGAGCAAGTGTATCTCTGACTTTTTTGCCTGTCCCTGGGACTTTTTTCCTTCTATTGTGTTGCCTTGCTCAACCTCATTATGAGACCTTCTTCCTTATCTTATTGTATCATTTCACATTTGATTGTCCTCTCTTGAAGACCTGCTCCTTTCTGCAGGGAAAGGGAAAGCGAGAAGATCTGGGAGAGTGGGGAGGTGGTGGGAATGAGAGGAGTAAAGGGAGGAGAAATTATGGTTAGGATGGACTGTATGAGAGAAAAATCTAATTCAATTAAGAAAAAAAGATTGGTCATGCTGTAAACACCCAGTCTTGCAAGCAGAAGTTATAATATAAAGAAAAAGACAAAAATACTGGTGTTTATGCCATAGACTGGTTTTTGTTTTCCTATTTTTTAAAAATCTAATAATTTTCTAATATCCTAACAAAATTATTTTTTTCTCCAATGAAATCACATATTTGGTTGTAATGAGCATCACACACACACACACACACACACACACACACACACACACAAAATCATGCACATAAATAAACACAACCAAAACCAACTGCATTTAGCTACGCAGCATGATTAACAGTAAAGACTTTGATACTTTGTAAGTGTCAACATATTTGTATCTATATGTGTCTTAGACAAGAATTTCCTCCAAACCTTTAATGATACCTGACTCCATTCTTTCATAAATCACACATGAAATTCTTTTGCCCTGATGTCCATTTTCTCTTTCCATATACCAAATTGATGTGATGATATAGTTAGATCATGCAAACAATTTCATTCTTGAAGAATAACTGGGCATTTATGTTTCATTCATAAGTAAATCATCAAATTACCAAGTAAAATTTAAAAGGCAATTGTTTCTATGAAAATTAAAATAGGTTAACCTACTTTATTAAACTTGTCTGATTAAAGTTCTATCGATTTGGAATATTAATGAGATAGATACAATGCTAGCATTTCATTTTGAAGTCTTTTCCTTAGTGCTTTGAGTAAGAAAACCACAATTTCTTTAGGAAACTATTTACTTTTTAATAGATCTGCAATCCCCAACTACATTTTTCTTTTTCTTTTCTTTTGATGTCAAGGGATTTTTTTCTTCTAACGAAATTAGAAACAGATGAGGAAGAAAGAATCTTTAATTCAGAACATTTCATTTGTGTCTATATTAGGGTTGTTAATGTGTCTAAAATTTATGTTTTTACTAACTCAAAGAATTCTTCTAAGTTCTAGGATTCACTTTGAACAGAAGAGACACACTCCAGATAAGAACTGTCAATCAACAGCCAAAGCTCCCACCACCTTTCCCATGTCTTGTTAGCTGCTCCCCCACCCCCGCAACTATCAGGACCTAAGGAAAATTATTTTACTCAACTTATCCTTGTCTTTTTGCATCATGTTAGGATCAAGAGGGACCACACATCCTGGAGAGTAAGGGAAAACAGCCAGCTCTTCTAGGAGATGGTCAATGTGGCCAGCACCCCAGCATTCTTAGGTCCCTCAAAGAGAGTCCATGTCACAGATCAGCAGGATTCAGTCTTTAGAACGTGGCAACCCATCCTTGTCCCACCTGCTATATCCTTTAATTTCCCTCACCTGTTTATAATAAGAGAATGACGGGGATGTCAGGCATTATGCTAGCCCTGTCGCCTGGCAGGATGCACTCAGGCAATACCTTTGCCTGCCCAGGGTCCTATGGCTGCTACATCACTATGTGGTCTCTACACAGGTGCAAAAGTTCCCTTTATAAGACAAGCTCCACCAATTTCCACACTCTTCTTGCTGTTTTTCTGAAGAGACAAGTAGGTCTCTCTTTCTTTCTATCTGTTTCTCTGTCTCTCTCTTCCTTCCCTTTCCCTTTATTTCAATAAAACTCTTCACTTAAGCTCTGATTGCTTGGCATATTTGTTTCTTACCTGCTGTGGCTTGGTCCCACATGCAGCCAAGGATCCTCTCTCTCACAGAAATTATTACAGTGGTAAAACATCATAAGCCAGATACTGAATGTCCAATTTTGTAAGAAAGTATATTTACCCATTAATAGGACCTTCACTTCTCTAACACCATCCAGCTGCCATTTTCATTTCTGATGCACAGGAATGATTGGATAAAAAATAACATTTTTTGCTTACAAATTTAAGTTGTAATGTATTTCAGTTAAAATCAAGTCCTCAGAACTATACAAGTTAAATATATTGATAAAAATAGATGCAATTACTATAAAATATCTTTACTTTTGTTTCGTACTTTATTCATAATTTTCAAAACAAAGCTTTCTGATGTCATATACAGACATCCCTTGTACTACATACTGTATATACAACCACCTAATTCAAAATGAGTCAAAGAGGGTATGAAGCCTGATATTATTTTAGAGCTGAATACAAACCCATTAAACACCCCTTTAATGTTGACTGCTCCATCAGCTAAATCTAAACTGTTTCTACAAGAAATATGGCTTGATCTGAGTTGAAAAGAAATCATAGAACATATATTCC
The DNA here is from genome assembly GCA_028555095.1 of Dicrostonyx torquatus. Lineage (NCBI taxonomy): Eukaryota > Metazoa > Chordata > Mammalia > Rodentia > Cricetidae > Dicrostonyx > Dicrostonyx torquatus. Next base: position 758,132 of record JAQHUG010000393.1, on the reverse strand, counting down.
CAGAATGTGTTTCTGAGAGGACTTCAGCCATTAACTGTCTTGATGCCTATGATGGATCTCAGCATTAGTGAATGGCAGCATTTAAAGATAGCTCGTCGATACTGCCTGTCTAGTCTAAAGGAGCTACCCTGCTATTGGACTTCCAGGCAATATTGTGCACATGTCTATGCATCAACATTTTCCACTGTGAAGAAAGCTAAGGAAGGGTTAGTGCTATTTTTAAAAAATGGTGTTATTATACAGGTAAAATAAATGCGATGTATTATTTAAATGGCCAGATTTGGAACAAAACAACTTGCATTTGACTCTCAGTTCCGTGACTTTGTATACATATTAATTTACACACACACACACACACACACACACACACACACACACAGACTTTGCATATGATGTACTCAATTTTGAGAGCCTCCAGCCATGGCCTACCTACAGCTAAGGTTATAAGAATGCATCACCATGCCTAGTTAAAGCACACTCAGTCAGTATAATGTAAGCTTGACTGTGGCAACAGTAAAGCACAAGCAAACTAAACATTTTAAACCATATATACAACAATCTTGAGTGAGTTTTAGTTATAAGACATTCCTGTCATTTATACCTTCTCTCTTTTATCCCATTGCCATGCGAGCAATCAGTTCGACCACTGAGGACCAGCCATGTTTAAAGGCATGCTGTCTGCCTTTCCTTATACTTTATCTTCTTTCCTTTTATTCTCGTACTTTATGGTCTTGCTCAGCATCTCTGTTTAGTATATAAATATTTCATGAAATTAAGAAACATGGCTCAAATCTACCTAGAGGAAGATGATATTTTGAGATAGATCCATGCAATGGACAAGTGAAAGTCCCAGAGAAGGCATGTGAAAGAGACACACTATGCAACAGATCTGCTCATCTGGATACAGAAACAAGAAGCCCGGTTAACCCATTTCACTTGTGCTGAAGCATCCCAGAATAAATCTATTCATGAGTGATTTTCCAAAGGATATAAAGTAAGGTAATTGCTGCTGATTCCCATTGCAATTGGAATTGTTTCTTGGGATTTTACTGTATGAAAGCTGTATAGCAATTAATAGGAGGCTAAAATTGTTCTGTGAAGAACCCAGCATTGCTACAGTCTGACCATGAATGAAACTTGTAAAAAAGCACAAATATTTTATGCACCAGACACATAAACACATTGTTGTAAAATTCATTTACACTATTGTTCTGCTATGAAAGTGTGTTTATATGCAACTCAATGTCTACCCAGCTTCAAATAGAGCTTTCATGAGACATAAACTGAACAGATAATTTTTATTTGTAGTTTACTCTTTACATATGGAATCAAAATAAAAAAAATGACCAGGACAGTTTTCTTCACAATTACTCTTTTTTAACTGAATCTTCTGCTTAGCAGTCAAAAATATTTTTGATAAAATGTAATGTGAAAATGAGCATGAATTTAATCATTTGCACAGCTACTATATAAATAAGCTTTCACTCTAAAATTTCTCACATTTTATAACTTTTAATTAAGGCCACAGAAATTAAATCAATTTCCCCTCATTTTAACTCTTCACAGTTGATGGCTTCTAGCAAGTAGGTGAGTGGGGAGAACTCATCTTTAAGGGGCTGGGCACTGCAAACATGACCTACTCCAGTGAGTATATGGGCAACACAAATTGGAGCCTCCAGGTTATTGCCCATTTGGAGTCCCTGTCCTGTCTTCCTCAACGATGTATTACAAAGTGGAGGCAAAAACCACCCTGTCCTCCCAAGATTGCTGCTGCTCATGGCATTGTATCACAGAAATACAAACTCACTCTAGATCAGGGTCTTTGTACCAGAAAGTCACATGCAGAAGAAAGGAGGTAGATCTTTTCTCATGTCTTGTAATAATAAGTAAATAAATAAATAGGAAATAGAGCAAAGGGAAGGAATACAGGCACGTTTGAAGGGCTGAAGGGCAAAATAGCTAAACTGTAATTATATTTTAACCTCATTTAAAAAAAACAATAAATTAAAGAGCCTAATGTACAATTTGAAATTCTAAAGTCAAAAGTGGGAAATATTGGGGAATTCCAATAGTATGTGACTTTCTGATAATACTCCAGTAGAGCAGAAAAGAATCATTAAATTATATTATTTGAAATGATAAAACTTCTACATAGAGAAGGGCATACTTAATGTAATAAAGATACAGTCTAAAGAAAGAGAGTGAAATTTCCAAAAGTTATACATCCGTTAGAAAATTAAAACAGAATGTAGTGATATTTTGTTTGTGCTTTAATAAAACAAGCTTGCCTGAAGATCAGAGAGTTGAGCTAGCCAATCTAATAAAAGCCAGGCAGTGGTAGCACCCCTTTAATCCTAGAACCCTGGAGACGAGATAGAGGTGGAGACACAGAGTGGTATTGGTGGACAGAAAGAGGAATATAAGGCAGAAGGAGACAGGAGCTCAGGGTTTAGTCTGAGGTTTTATAGAAAAGGGCATTCATTCTGAGGATTCATAGAGACAGGATCTTGACTACTTGGTGTGAGCATTCAGAGAGATAAGAACTATTGGCTGCCTGCTCTGATTCTCTGACCTTTCAGTTTGCATTCTTTAATATCTGACTCTGGGTTTTTATTTCATAAGACTAATTAGGATATTGGTACACTACAAGAGATAAATAACTAAAAAATTTAAGCATCCAAAATCCAAAGAATTCAGTAACTAAATTAGAAAATAAAATCAACTGACAGTTAACTAAAGATGAGTTGCAAACTCAAACTATCATAAGTAGCAACTATCATATTTAGTAACACTCAAGTAGATATTATACCTATGGTCTGTAATCTAGACAATGAGAGCTTCAATCACTGACTAAGCATGTGCACAAAACCAAACATAGATGAGCAAAGTTTCTCGATATCACTCAGCTTCTCCAAAAAGATACAAGTTAATATTATACAGACCAAGCAGGTTATACTCATGTACTTAGGAATATATGTTTATATAGATGTATGTATGTATGTGACAACAGCCAATGTCAAAAAGAGGCCATGAATTCAAAAAAGAGTTTGGAGGAGAATATGAATGGGCTTGGAGGGAAGGAAAAAGAAGGGAGGAATAATTCAATTATATTATAATCTCAGAAAATAGGAAAAATACTTTTAAAAAGGTTACTTCTCTAAGATGCTTTTAAATGCCTAGTAGTCAATATTTATTTTATTAATCAACGAATGAGTAAATATTCAGCTTGCCAAATAATCTTTACTCTAAGTGAAAAAGTAATTACAGTATTGATACTTATTTATAAAAAATTCAATTGCCATGCCATGTCAAAAGTTTTATGCTTAGAATTACACATTTTGTCTCTTCTCTTTGTTTTAACACATTAAAGTGGTGAGTTAGTTTTACAAATGGAAAGGATTCAATTAAGAGCTAGTACAAAGGTGTCAGAGACTAGAAATCTGCCCCAGATTTAGTGGATCCGTCGTCTTCTTCTCCATGAATGAGACACTCAACTCACACCTCTTTATTGCATTCCTAGTCTATTTTATTCTCCTTCTGATGCAAGCCACCCATTCTTTTCCTCCCTCTGCTCATTTTCATTTTGAAAACATATGGCCGTGCATTTTCATAAGACGGTTGTCAAAAGACAATTCTCTCATCGTGCAGTCTTTTTGTAGTAACTGTCAAAACTTGTCATAAAGTCGGCGCTCACTGCGTATACTCACAAAATGAACACTGTTTGCCACATTGGAAAGCTGGTGCTCATTGATAGGAGCAAGAATGGTTCCAAGGTAACTCAATGAAAGTGAAACTCTTGCAGTGACCTTTAAGTTTCTTTATGTTCCGGATTCTACTACTCCCTGACCCCACTGTTTCTTAAGGCTCATTGTTCTTACGTGACCTCTCATTCACTGCATGCACCCTGACCTGTCGTCTCGGGAATATGAATTAGCCAACTTCTTTCTTTCTCTGCTTCCCAGATATCCATATGGCTAAGAGCCCCGCCTCTGTTCTGCATTTTTGTAGCCATGCCTTACTCGATTGTTAAATAATTCTAGGCACTTTTCACAAACCATCTTGCATGTTTTACCTGACATTTAAAATACATATTATATCGTAAGTTGAATACTAGTTTCCACGATAGTGAGAGATATGTCCTTGGTTTTGTCCTGAATATATTTCAACAATGCAGAAAAGGTCTTAATTGCTGGGATTATTCAAAGGATGATTTAGAGTTAATGTATAATATTGCCAATATTCCTTCAGAGCTATTTTCCTTTTCTGTACGTTACTGGATCTTTTCAATTTGTGAGAATTTCAGTGCCAGCACTAGGTCACAGCTAGTGGTGGAATGGTTGTCTTTTCTGACCAAGGCTCACATTCATTTCACAGTGCTACATAAAGAATGAGAAATCCCACTCATTTTTTCGGCGATTGGAAAGCTTAATAACTTTATCAGTGTGCTCAGTGTGGCTTAATTTGCTGAGAAGTTTTCCAGATTGCTCATAACCTTTGAGGTACATAGTGTAGTCTCAGGAAACTACCTTTCAATGGGTTCTGTAAAAATTCATGATTACCTCAATTAAAACCTTTTCTCAGTTTCCCTTCAGGTATTATCCTCTACTCTGCACTTATTCTATATCTGTCTGTACTCCTCTTGTCTCACATTCAGGTTATTGAATTCAGTTTTCTCATTTCAATCCTCACTCATTTACTCAATAATCTTCTTAGCTAACCTCCATCTCTTCTGTTCAAGAAGAAGCCTCAAAACCCATACCCATTTTGTCTGTTGACTCTCTGTCTTCAGATATGTACAAAAGAAGCATTTTACTTGTGCAGCAATGACATGAATTATCACTATAGATGCATAAATGGAAGTACATGAGTGGGAATGCATTCTAGCTTATTTAGCCATTATGTATTGTATTTGAGCCTTTAAAAATCATGTTGTTCATCAGAATTGTTATAATTTTTATGTCAATTAAAAGTAAAATGAATACTTAGTAAACTCAGCTATATGCCTTTACTCAATCTATATTAAGATATGAAGGCATTTTGTAACTGTTTCAACTGAAAAACACTTTGGTACTGTTTCAACTGCAAAATCTGGTCCATTTGCATAATTAACAGCACTCTCTGGATTTGCTTATTTATCCAACTATTGTTGGATTGAGAATCACTAAAGAATGATTTGAGGGTTGGGTACATATTTTCAGTAAGAGGTGAAACATTCAAGTCGTCAAGCAAACCCTTAGAGGGAAGGAGATTATTTTGCTCTTATCAACATCTTTTACACCTCCCTCATCTCCAGCATATGTAATTACACCTGTGTATTGTAACCAACAGAAGAGCAAACACTATCATGGGAAGAACAATACATGTCAACTCCTCCCCTTAAAGGTTTGTTACAACATTAATTCAACAGTTGTATAGTAAAAATGAGCATAATAATGTAGTGTTTTTCTTACATCACCTTACTAAAATATTCGTTAAAGCTAATAAAAATAAATATGGAGTCCATTTAATTCAATATTGAAAAATTCCCACAATTGTTAAATGCAGTTTCATTGTATTGTTTGATGAGTTCAGTTTAGGCTAATATTTCCAGAAGTATGATAATATTAAATAGGACTCTGTCTTAACGCAATGAGATTTAATGTTTTATAACATTTTCTCTTCCTTTCCCATTTTTTCCATGTCACTTTCCATATGAATATAAATCTCTGTTTCTTTTCTTTTCCTTTGACCATGAGAAGGCTAGGGTTGATATTCCTAGCCATTAACCTTCCATCCATTTAACAAACTATACTGCATCTTTCTCACATTTAGCCAGGGTTGACTTAGCAAGGCTTTTATTCTGGGTGATTGCCCAGCTTCACCCAAATCATGAATGCTCTTTGCTTCACAGATCTCCATTGCTTTTGCTTCCAAAACCAATTATACCTTAGCTAATCTCTTGCCCCTTTAATTTTCCTTGATAGTTTTCTGGGTAAAATGTGCCAACCACTAATGCATTATTACTTCCACTCTTTAGTTTTCCCATTCTTGGGGAAGAATATAAATGCTTTGTTCTTACTTACTATGAATTAATTATTTTCAATTCTGACCAATAACAACATTTATATTTCTTGTAATAATACATATTTAACTCTCAACATGTCATGCTTTCTAAAATCACCACAACATTTTTATATATGGTAAATGTAAATACACCCCTCTATACATCTAAACACATTTGTTAATCTATCAATGGAATTTCTTTTTCTTTACTTCAAGGTATAGGGACTATATCCATATTTATTCATGTGCTAAAAGCCTTTGAAGGAATGTTTCCTCTGAAAAATTACTTGATTCCCCCTCTGAACTGTGGTTAAATGTCCTTTTCTTCATACATATGCCCTTAAGGGTTTGTTTATTCTCATATTTTTAAGTTTTCAGGGAAATAACAAAATCATATTGCAGATTGGAATCAAACTGAAGTTAGTCATGGCAAGCAACATTGTAAGAACTTACTGGAAAAACAGTGGGGCAAGGATTTTCTTTGTATCCTGGACATGCTACACAAGATTAAATCAGACTAGGCATGAATTATTAGCCTTCAACCAATTAAGCTGAATTCTTATATAATGCTTTTTTGAAGACTTATGTAGATTTAAAGTTTAAAACATGTGTTTCAAGTATATGGTCTATTACTCTTTGGAAAGAATAATGAGAGATATATAATTATCTAAGAAAAGTATTTTTCTTCTGACTGAGTGAAATAAATCATTTTTGTCATTTAGTGCTTGAATTATTAGATCCCACAGCCCTATTTTCTGCTTGTAAATGGCTATAAACCTTTGACAAGCATGTGGGCCAACCTGCTAGACACATTTGTTTCCTGGCATGGATCTTTGTGTTATTTTTTATTTATTTATTATGTATACAACATTCTGCCTCCATGTATGCCTGTA
>JAQHUG010000393.1:734453-745542 GCA_028555095.1 Dicrostonyx torquatus | reverse complement strand
AGATAAATGTAGTTAGTTACTTTCTTCTCACGACTTGGCCAATTTATTGATTGCATAAGAATTAAGTTAGTTGACTGAGAGAATATTTATTCTTAACCACTGAAATATCTTTGAAGCCCCATTTGTTTTATTTTTAGGTATGTCTACTGGTGCATTTGTGTCTGTGTGTTGATGTGAGCATGTAAATTCAGATGCCCATGAAGGCTGAAAGCATGGCTGTAATGGAACTTCACTTACAGGTGGGCCTCCTAATCTATATTCGGGGAATTTGACTCAGGTCTTCTGGGAGAGCATTACCTGTTTTTAATCAGTGTGACAACTCTTCATGCCCACTTTTAAAGCTTTTTATATTTGTTTGGTTTTTGTTTTGATTATTATCACAGGGCTGGAGATATGGCTCTGTAGTTAGAATTACCTCTTATATTCATAGAGGAACTCGGTTAAGTTTGCAGCATCCACATGGTGGATCACAAAAATCTCAAATTCCAGGGCATGTGACACAATTTATTACCTTTTTTGGGCATCAGACTTGTATGTTGTAAGCATACGTACATGCAGGGAAAACAATCAAACACATACAAATAAAAATATAAATACATGTAAAAATAAATGAATAAATTCTGTTTTATTGGGAGTTTGTATGTGTATGTATATACTTGGGTGTGCTTCTGTGTGTGTTTGTGTGTGTGTGTGTGTGTGTGTGTTCACCATTAATTACACAATGAGGTGCAAGGAAAACTTGTTGGTATCTGAACTCTCCTTCTACCATATGGGTCACACAGACTGAACTGGGGTAAAAAGGCTAAATAGCAAGTGTCTTTAAAACTGACCCATCTTTCTGGGTGGTTCTCTACTATGCTTTTAAATATCCAAGAGTAAAAATTGGAGGAAAAAGGAACTTCTTTCAAAAAATTTAAGTACTTGAAAAAGTTGGTAGAATTTTCCTCAGTAGAGGAGAATACTGAATTGGTAGACCTTTAATTTGGTTCAATACCTTAAAATTAAAATTGCACCATTATCTTTTAATGAACATGTTACATTTCTTCCATTTTAGAAAGTCTAATCATTTGTATTTCAAAAGATAACAATTTATGGGCAAAATGCTTTTACCATGTAGATTTACACAACTGCCAAAAATGTCTATATTTACTCTGTTACAAACTGTGAATATCAAAAGGGAAATGGTGTAAAAGATATTCTCTCATTTAAACAAGCAGGAAACCAGTTTATAAACATTCACAAACAGAATTTGAAACAAACAACAGCTACACAACAAAATTGTTTAATTTCAGCTTAGCTTCTGTTACTAGCTCTATATGTGAACTCAAACAAGATCTCCTGAGTAATTTGGGAGCATAGAGACCTTGGGAGAGGGATAAAAGGGTGGGGAGAGGCAGGGTGAAGCAGAGAAAAATGTAGAGCTCAATAAAAAAATTTTAAAAAGTACCTTTATGTTTTTCAAATTATATTTCTTCTTTGTAGATAAAAAGTATATGTGTTTATTTTATATGACTGAATGTAATATTAGAATGGACTTGTACATTTGAAAGTAAATCTGTCTTTATTTACAGTGGAATGCTGGCCACTGGTGTAATATGGCCATTGTCCTCTTGAACTCTTATCATCCATGATAGTACATTGTGCAAAAGTACCTGCATTAGTCTTAACTTCTGTCATATGAGGGGAGGGAGGAGCTCATGAAGTCCTCCCTAAGAAAAAACTATGGTTGCTAGGACATTAGAATTTGAGAGGTCCCAATTCTACCCAGGGATGCATAGGGAATTAATATTTGCTGAGACAGAAAGTCAAGCATGTTGTTGAATGGTAAGTTGCTGATGTCCTATCAATTATTCCTCATCCATGCTTCTGTAAGTAGCCATAGTTCACCAGCACAGGTTTAAGTGCAATCACTTTGTTGGCTTATTGATCAGGTTTGGATAGATGTTTGTCCTCTCAAGGAAAAGTTCACTCATTATTGTTTTCTAAATTCAACATGATTATATTGGAAAACATCAAATTTCATACATGAATGCAAATCTACTGTGCTAATAATATGAGAGAGGGAAATAAATGTGCAAATTCTAAATGAAATTTTATTAAATTGCTGAAGCAACATACAGATGAACGTAAAAAATCGATTAAAGCAGAGTGGAGAGCTTAATCATTATGTTAGAGTCTGATATCATGTCCATGAGGTCACTCATGTTTTTTCTTAACTAGGCAACTTTTTGAATAATTGGATATAATTCTAACAAATATCTGTATATTGGACATGAACATGAGCTGTAGCAACAAAAGTTTCAGACTGTATGAACATATCACTGATTATTTCAGCTTTGTTATAAAATCTAAAAGAGAAAATTAGGTTTTTACACACACACACACACACATATATATATATGTATTCACGACATTATTTTTTATGAACATAGTTATTATTATCTTAGTCACTGTTCTATATTGATCACCATGACCTACCTAAGCAAGTCATTAAAAAAAGCAATTAATTAGAGGCTTGCTCATAGTTTTAGAGGTTTAATTCATCATCCTCATGGTGGGAATCTGAAAGCAGGCATGGCAGGCATGGTATTGAGGATACAGATGAAAGTTAAACCTAACCAACAGTCAAAGAGAAAGAATGGCCTGGCATGGACTTTTATATCACAAAATAAAATTCCCAGTAACACACTGTTTTCAACAAGGCCACACCTCCTAATCCTTACAATCATTGAAAACCTCAATGTGAATCCAAGTAAACCAAATAGCAGAACATTTCCCCATAACTTTTTTTTCCTTTTTTTTATTGTTAAAAGAAAAATTTACATTTACTCCCCTTGTTCCCGGCCCTCCCGCTCCCCCACTACCCCACTACCCTCCCCTGCTTCCTTATGATGGGGCAGGATACCCTGCCCTATGGGAAGCCCAAGGCCCTCCCCCCTCCATCTCGGTGGGAGACAAAACTAGAGAAACTCTGCTTGTTTTAGCTACCCAGTCTATGCTGGCTGCCTAAAATGATTAAGATAGACATAGATATTGAGTTTAATACTATAAGCTTTGCATGAAACTATGGATGGTGAATGCCATATAAAGGATTTCAATTATGGGGAATCAGTCACTATAACTGACTATATTTAAATATAAACAATTTTCTAGACAACAAAATAAAATAAAATGAAAATGAAAAAGTCAACAAAAGTCACTCTTCAATAGTGAAGGATGAAAGAACAAGACCCAGGTGTGCTTGCCTTATCAATACTGCATTAATTATTGAGTCAGAAAGATCCATGAAATCTGAAACAAAATGAGGAAAATGTTCTTAAAGAGTCATCTGTGTAGGAATAAGAAAGAATCTTCTAGGACTACCATGTTAGTTGATGTTGTCTGCATTTTAAATCCATGTTGAGGCAACAGAATAAGTAATAATAGCATTCTGGAATTCCTTCTCTATTATAAATGTCACTGTAGAAAACTCAGCGAAGGTTTTGAGCTGACTTTTGTTCAAGCTGGAAAATTGCAAATGGCCCTGTTATTCTTTAAACTATACAAGGACTGTTTTTGGTGATTGCATTGCATATGAAAGGGGAAGATAAATTTTTATTTTCTCCTCCTACCCTGTTTAAAGTCATCATTACTACTGAGTTAGAGTTCCAAGTATAAAATCTTATTTAACTCTATTTATGACCTAAATTATTTATCTTCAAATAATTTCAGGTAGATTAAGGCTCCAACATAAAAATTGGGATGATTGATTTTTTACAAACAACACAAGGACTCTGATAAAATCTTTTATGAATTCTTTAAACAATTTAAAATTATCTAATTAGTGAATACTATTGTTATCTCATCCTAAATACTATAATGTTATACGAAATCTGGAATATCACATTATTCCAAAAAGGAAGAAAAAAGGAGTTGAGAACTATTACAGGAAGAACACAAAATAAACTAGTCAAAGAGTTTACAAAAATAAATATGACCTGGGTGACCACCACGGCAGAGAGTCTATTTCTAAGGGTGAAAAGGTATATATCAGCAGCACACAGCATATTCTTAGTCACAGTTTTGAAAACGAAGCTGTAACAAAGCCCTTTTCCAAAAGTTGATGTAAATCTTTCCTCTTTAAAGAGACTTTCATATTCCTTTCTTTTTAATGTGTTTGGCTGCTGATGAACTCATTCAAACTGAGACTATTATTGGTTGAAATATATTTTAAGGACTGATGATATACCCCCATTTTATAACGTCTGTGTACTGTGTGCAAGGCTCCAATTCAATTCCAATGACACCACTTTTGAGTAAAAGAAAAGGGACAGAAAGAGAGAGGGGAAATGCAAAGTAGAATTCAAAAGAAAGAAAATAGAAGCTGCATTTGATTCTGTAGTATATGAGCAACATAACCTGATAACACACCATAATATAGTGCCAGGGCTGTCTAGACCGCATACAGAAAACCCTATTACCCATTGTTAGCTCAGACAAAAAGTGAAGTTCAAATTTGAAGAATTGTTTCTATTGAATGTCTCCTGCCTTTAAACCATTGTAAGTTAAGTAACAATATTTCAAACCATCTGCAATTGGAGGCTTTGGGCTTAGAGAAGATGAAAGGAAATGGAAACATTTTACCTAAGAATGGTCATTTTAAAAATAACCTTCTCAGATGTGCTGATGTAGAAGTCATAATTAGTCTGCATTAGAGGCCATAGTGTAATGTTTCTGAGCTAATGGTCCAGAGAGCTGAGACCAGGGACTCCTTAGGGATCCTTCCCAAGATCACATTTTATCAAATGAAGAAGTCTTACTATGTTAAAGAAAGAATGCAAGTAAAAAATAGAAGCACACTAGAGTGTGAGTGATAAATTGCACAGAATATATTGGGTATAATCTTAAATGCAGGTGGGCTACTTACTTTTGTCATTAAAGTAAGGAGTAAAGGGACACAATGCTATTCACTATAAACATATAATACGAGAATGTCCACTGGCTATCCTGATTGAAAGTTACAGGGCAAATCATTGAATTTTTTTTATTCTTAAATGATGTTTAAAACTTAAAAGATTTTTTCCTTATACTCTATAATTTTCTTGACTTTTATATAACTTTGATTTAATATTACTACCAAGTCCTCCAAGTAGCTTTTATTATTCCTCACTCATGCTTACTAATTCCCTGGGTCATCTTGTTCCTCCCAATCTAGCTTTTCCATGCTCCACGACATTTGTAAACACTTTTTAGTTACTTCTGTCTCTTACTAGTTAATCTTCAAAATGATGCCACTGACTAACTTTTTTTTTACTCCAGTAACCTTGTTTGATGCTCACATTGCATCAGTCTCAATTTGTCTTATGACTGGCAAGTAAAATTTATGTTGAATAAATAATAAACATTGTGGTAAATTTTAACGTACATTCAATGTTTGCGACAGTTTTTTTGGCTTGCATTTTTCTTGGTGTGCATAAATAACTATAATGTAGAGTGAAAGAAAGAAACAGATTATCAATTAACCCTGAACAGTAGATATTTCAAGAGATATACTTATATAGATATGGGTAATCTAGGCTGAAAATAAATTATGAGAGAATTTTGACATAATAAAAGCTTAGGTCATACTAAATTAGCTCTGTAATGTGTGTTTTAGGTGAAAAGAGTTAAACATACTTTATTAAGACAAGAACCTGAGTTGCTTGAACTCAGAAATGTATGAGATCCACTTGCTCAGGACAGAAAAAACACAATAGATAAGCTAATGTCCTTATTACATTGTTTCTAGTCACATCTGCTACTTGTCAGTGGTTTGCCTTCCTGGAGAAGAGCTTTAGAGTTGTGTAGAAGTTCCTGCATCACCTGTTTTTCATGATGTAGAAAAGTCCTCATTTCTCTGGATCAGAGTAGGAAAAGAACAGCATAGAATCATGTAAGTTTTCAAATCATTTGCATTTTATCAGTTAAAGGTGCATTAAATACTTCTTAGAGAGGCCTTAAATAAAAGACATTATGTGAACCAGTGGAACAACATATAGAAAAGTAATTGTCATTGTGAGAGTGGATGGGGTAGAGAATGGTTTTGATTTAGGGCTGTAGGAAAGACTGGAGGAGAAAAAGAAGATTTAAGTGTAATTTTTTCAGTAATTTAAATTAAGAAGAAAAATTAATTAAATTAAGTTTAATTAAAATTAAATTAGAATGAAAAAGAAGGTAGAAAATTATTAGTTGTATAAAGGAATATGTAAGTACATAACATAACATTTGTATATCTGTGCAATATATATGTATATATAATATATTATATAGTATATTATGCTCGAATCTAAAATAATGTCATTGTAGAGCCTATTAATAAGAATCTGAGAAGAAATCTGTTCAGACAAAAAAAATGAAACAAGAGTATAACCAGAGAAAGTATCTCTCGACTTTGTAATATATATCAGCTGCCACAGATTCAATTTTGAGCAATTTCTGTTCCTTGATTATCAGTTACTTGCATCGAAAGGGACAACAATAAGCAGAGAGAGGGTCGTTCCTGCAAGGGACACGAGAGACAGAACAGCCCTTCAGAATGCCTATCAGAGGAGAGTGGACTGTCAGTCTGGAAAGCAGTTACATTTTATGCTCATGTCTTCCATTGTTACAACAATCATATCACAGCCGCCAAAGTATATTAATAACCTCCATCTCCAGTTTGTTCATTTTTACTGATAATTATTTTTTTCAGTTTGTAAAATGGCAGTGGACTCTAATTTTAAATGAGGATACTTTCAGGAACTGTCGAAATGTGTTTAATGCCAAACACACCAGTTAAATGTAGCCATAATGACAGACTACAGAAATTGTCCATATTATATTCCCTCAGCATTACAGGAACAAATGAAACAAGGCTGGAAATCAGATGTATTGTCCAAGATCCACAATTATATAGACACATGTTTAAATTGCTTAATTCAGCAATTACCTAGCCCAGGGTTTTCTGTTATTTCAATTTGTCAGGATTGAAAAGAAGACAAATTCTTCAGCTATCATGTTGCAGGACAGAGTTATTCACTGAAAAGCAAACATAGATATTTCAAAAGACATAATTATATGAAATTTGGTATCCATGTCTCAGTTTTAGAGGAGAAAGCTTCATTATGAATCGTAGCTTAAATTTTTCCTTGAGAGATAGTGCTAGTATAACTATGATAGCTATTGTATAAAGCAAACATAAAATAAAATAAAAAATATGAAGTCTTACCTTATAATACCAATAATAGTAATTTTAATGAACAGGACTTTATAGGCAAAAACAAGCAAAGAAAGTCCTTAAATCCTGAGAAAGTGAATGAAGGGAAATTGTTAGGAGACAATTAGATACAAGTAACACAGTCCTTAAGTGTTATTACTAGTGTCAAAACAGGCAGTGCAAATTTCACTCCCTGAGTAACACCTCATTTCTGAAATGGTTTGCCTAATTTCAAATTATTTGGAATCTTTATCATAGTATTAATTACAGACACTGTGCTAACAAACTTTTGACAAATGTGTATTACATAGTACTTTAAACAAAACTGTCTCTTCAAATCCTGATATTTGATAGTGTAGCATTCAAAGCACTTTGTTCTTTTGCTTTAAGATGTATATCTCATTGCCTTGATCTATAGACTCTCACTGCAGAGCATCTTTCTCCCAGGAAGGAGTTATTTTCCATTGACCAATCTTTCCCCATCCCTCTATAGCTCAATTTCTCTACTAGAAGAAGTTATGGAGAAAAAGCAACTTCCTTTACTTGCATTTCATTTGTATTTTAAATAACAACGTTTGCCTGAAGATCAGAATACTAAATCAGCCCTACTGGTCAGTCCTACAGACCAGGCAGTGGTAACACACACCTTTAATCCAGGTAGTCACACTAACTTGCCACAGAAACCAGGTGGTAGTGGTGCATACCCTTAATCCCAGAACTAGAGAAAATTATAAAATGAGCGTAGACAGTTCACATGTTTAGTCTCATTCTGAGGTTTCCTGGAGGCAGGCTCACCATTTTTTGGACTGAAGTTGAGTTAAGAGCCAGTGACTGGCTGCTTTGCTTTTCTGGTCTTCAGATTGAATCCCAATATTTGTCTCTGAGTTTTTATTAATTGTGCTTCATTTTCTAGACAATCCAGGAAAATGTGTTTTGAAAAACATAAGAGAAATTATTGAAATTATACAGTCTGTATCATATATGCAAATATAGGTAACTGAAATAGTATATAATATTCCAGTGATAACAAGATAACAATGAACAAACACCATAAACATTTTATGTTTTTATATATATATAAAACATACATGCATACATTATAGTTATGCCAGAGTCATCCTAAGAGCCAAAATAGTCAGAATCCATTCAAACACTGGGATATTTGAAGCACAGTGACTTGCCCTCTGACTCTCAAAGACCTAACCAAGGAGAATGAGGTAGAATGCCTGTATTATTGGAATCAAGACATAAAGAATGAATTTTTTAAAAATTGAACAGATGTATCACAAAAAAGTCTCTACTCATCTGTGAATGGACATAGTTGTTTCAATATTCAATATAAAGCTTCTGTGACTAGTACTAGAGTGGGGTCAGACTGTGGTTGTCTTTTTAGAACATAGATGGCATTAGGTATATATATATATATATACTCTTTCATGTCATAATTAAAACAGTAAACATAAAGCCTTTAGATATATCTGAAAATGATCACCAACAAAATACAAAAAAATTAATCATTATATATGCTAGAATTAAGCTCACTTTGTGATTGAATTTTAATGTAAAAAAATGTTAGTTTTTGAAGATACTGATTTGTTTTGGGTTTTATATACATACCTGCTGCCATACACACAGGGAAACATGCATGCAAGCAAATTCTGGACATAGATTTTTCAGAACGTGACATTGGTTTAATATTATGAAAACTTTAAAAAAAAATCCTAAATGTTAATTTGGCCACTTTTTCAAATCTAAATTATATTTATGAGAGCCTTTAGACTATACAATTGTCAGCTGCCGTAACTCATTAGAGTTATATGTGTATTCCCTTCTGAATCCACAGAAATTTATTGATTGATTCTGAGTATCTACCATTCTTATTGATTAAGGTTAAGCTAGGAACAACTACTGACTCTTGGGTACATACTACAGGCATTGACATATAAAGACAATTAGTTGACTTATTTCCTTATGTTGAATAACAAACCCACAAAAACAGTACAGGGTCTGATCAGAGACCTGCATTAATGAAAATAAAGTTTTCTCTGACTCATGCTTTCAGTGATGGTCATATTCTTAACAGAAGCCAGATATTAATATTTGTGCTACAGCATTCTCTCCCCAATAAATTTACTACCTACGGTGAACAAATGTCAAGAAGCAAGGAGTTTAGTAGCATATCATATATTTGTCATTTTCATCCTACAGTTACTGGACATTAGCCAACTATATCAAAATTCACTTAAAATGTAACGATACTGAAAACACTTTGTGTTCACATAGAAAGCTCATTGTAAGAATCAGGTATCTCAAGCACTTTAGAAAACATTACATATCTGATTATTCATTCATGGGATGGTTTTGTTGTCAGTCTGTGTAAATAAAAAATTATAATTTTCATTTTCTTTCTATTCTTTTTTTTTTACAAGCATTACTTTGAAATAATTAGTGTAGAGAAGAATTTAGAGCTATACCACTGATAATGTTTTTTTGTATGTCAGAAATGTGTCTTTGTCATCTGTAAATAGAAAATATTGCTAATCTTTAGTGGGAGAGAAATCTAATTAAGCTGTGATTCATGTTTTAAAGCATTACTAAATATTCTAAATCAAGAATTCACATTAAAATATTTAATAATAGACTTTTGTAAACAAAAACCAGAAATGACACCTTTGCAATAACTCATGGCCTTGATTTAATAGAGCTACTTGTATTTCTCCTAATCTAATGTACTGCTAATTTGATTGCCAAGAGAATAAAAATTGATTTAAAAAGTAATAGATTAAATTAAAATTAAAATACTTATTTTAATCTTCACCTACTGATTTCGCATAATTAAATAAAAACTGAAAATTAAGAAAATTGAGAGAGAGTAAAATAAAAGAAATGGTATAAATAAGTTATATATTAACAAAAAAGTATTAGGAAAATACTTTGATACACAGTTTGGACATCAATACCTAGGAAATGAGGTAGAATAATGAATGCCTCCTCAGTAAGTAGAGTCCCTAAATTGCTCAAGATTGAATCTTTGGAACTTTTGAATATTGTTTTACTTAGCATGCTAAAAGTGATGTTGCATATTTCATGACAATAAGGAATAGTAAGTGTTGTGTATGTTGTGTGTGTGAGAGAGACAATAACAATTAAAGAAAAAATAGAGAGAATAAATACACATTAAAGAAGAATAAATAGAGTGAGAAGAAAAAGATGATTTGGAGAAGAGGGGGAAGGGTAGAAAAAAATGTAAATATAGTGCTCATTGATGTCACTCTCCAATTACTGTGACTTGCTTTGTGGTGTTTGGTTGTTGCCTATTGAGGGCCTCCTCTCTTAGGGATAGGAAATGGAGGGGTCATGTATCTGAGCAAGAGGGAGATGGGAAGAAGCTGGGAGGAGAACAGGGAGGGAAAATTGGTTGGGATGTATTATATGAGAGAACAAGCTGGTTCCAACTTAAAAAAAAATAAAAAAAGAAACACATTAAAAAGAAAAATGAAGAAATTTGGAGGTAATATTATATTTGTTATCCAAGCGTGCACAACATAATATTAGGTTTCCTGGAAGAAAAAAAAAATTGAAGAGGGGCTGGAACAATAATTATTCTATTAATTGTCCTTTTGTTCTTCCAGAGGTGCTTCTTTCCAGCACCCAGGCATGACTAGCCAACTTCCTGCAACTTCAGCACTACAACCGGAGGCCATCTTCCCTTGCACAACACAAGCCACACACACCACAGACACACACACACATACACACACACACACACACACAGAGAGATAGAGAGAGAGAGAGAGAGAGAGAGAGAGAGAGAGAGAGAGAGAGAGAGAGAATATAACAATCTTACTTTAAATATTAAAACATAACCTGAGACTA
>JAQHUG010000393.1:696280-710761 GCA_028555095.1 Dicrostonyx torquatus | reverse complement strand
AATATATTTTGCAGATAAAACTGATATCTATATTACATTACAGAAAATAAGCATATATTTATCCTAGATATATTACTAAATGAAAACGTTATTTTAGTGGAAAGGATGGCTATTTTCATAGAATAATACTCTACCTTATTTGAATAGAAATAAACTAATATTAACCATAAGCAATGCCATAGTTTGATTCCCCATGAACAGGTGCCAAACTCATTATCTTCCAACATAAAGTCTAAAGCTGTCAAGTAGCAACGTTTATGGCACATATGCTGTTCCAGCATCTCACTTGACTAGATTGTGTGAGGCCATCTTGGTGTAAAGCTTTATTAAACTCAACATCTCTCCAAAAAAGTTTTCAATAGAAGTAATCTAATAATTAAGTTTTTCTTTTATGTTATTTTAAAAAGAGACAGAATCTCGAATCTGAGTTTTGTTGACAGTAGTCAGCAGACCACTGTGCTCGGTATGCTTCAACTTTCTGTCTCCTTGTTCCTGAATCATTTATTTTTTAAGCTAACTAACCTTTCCAAAACCAGACTCAAAGTCTTTTCTAGAAATAAAAGGAATGTAAATATATTTATGTCTGTGTACACATATAAATACAAAGTCATGAATTAATCTCTGTGCTGTCATAATTCTATTCCCAAATACAGAAGCATCAACATAGAGTTAATTAAACATTAATTAGTTTTTTGTGGAAAAGAAATCTTGCAATTGATGTTTTTTACATTAGAAACACATTTTGGTATGATAGCCATGTATTCTTAGCACCTATTACAATGAAAAATCACATATGATAGAAAATGGTGACATTTAAGCACGAAAATTTAAATATTAGACATATTCCTTTATAGTCCAATTTATAAGTAATTAATCCTCCAGTCAACTAAATGAATTCCATACCATCATTTAAATTCTGAAGATGAAATTCTAAAATCTCAATCAATGGTTTTTGAAACTAAATTCTTAAATCCAATTTATTTGTATACATTGGGCAAGGAAATGATACTCTACCAAGGAAAGTGCACACCCCTCCCCCACACAAAATCATTCCAAAATTTTCTACAAATTTATACTTTTATCACCTTCAGTTCTGGTAACTAATGTTCATGCATCTGTCCCAGTCAAAAACATAGATTGAGATAGTCTCTTTAGTCTTTTGATATAAAATTCAGGTGATGTCCGAAAGCATAAGCAGAGCTAAAATAATTGATGCCTGTAGAGCAGATTTTGAAATCCGTACTCTTTTTCATTACCCTGAATTTCTAATTCTAATAAATAAATAAGAGTAGTGTAAGAGAGCTACATGTAACAATCATAATCTAAAGCATTTATATTAACTTTTAGGCTTATATGGTAAGATTGAGGGAAATGGATGACTATGAACTGTCAATCAACACTAATGCACTATTCCTCTTCTTTCACTGTAATATAAGCCCTTCAAATTCTTGCCATCAAAACTGGGAATAGAACATAAACTATCTTAACAAAGCCGTGGGGGGATTGAAAAATAGAAGCAAAGAGGGAGAAAGGGATATTGCAAGGCTTTCTCAGGCTAGAGACAGGAAAAGGAACCCCAAGCCTGTTGTATTTCAATTACCATTGTCTGGTCACTGCAAAGCATCCATACACAATACACAATTCATACGCCCCTTTCTATCAAGTGGTTACGAAAAGAAACCCAGCATTACCTTTCCCACATATTGAGGTTCGGAGCCCATGTATTCTTCCAGCACAAAAAATTGATTCCATACCCAGCCACGTTTAACCCGTTGGAAATGGGGCTGTCTCCCCGGCAGATGGATAACATTTTCTTTTGGTTGTGTGGCTAAAGTCTGTTGTGGCTGTGTTTGAAGTGGTGTTAGGAGACCTCCATCAAACAGGATCCAGAGAAGCAGGCATAAAGAGTTCCTTGTAAGCATTGGCAAAGGCTTTCTCCCACGGTAGAGTAATAAATACTCCAGTACTTAATGTGGAGTCGTAGGATCCAGGGTTGAAGTGTCTGTGTCTGTGACCACTGGGTTTTCCGTTTTAGTGGAGAGACAGTAATTCACTCATTGATGCTCTGGAGCTTTCTGCTTTATTACATTCCATCCAAGGAGACCTGCAAAATAGTTCAACAACCTCCGTCAAGTTTGTGAAACTCCACGGCAACTTTCATAGAAACTATCATTACATCTACTATTATTTAAAAAATGTGATTGATTGATGAATTGATGACCCAGTTAGACCAGTTAGTTTAGATTAATTACCTTAAGTTTTATACATACCTAAAATTATCAATTACAACCAAGTCAAGTGTGTATTATCAACAAAAGTGAGACATTTATATGCAATAGTTACACTATAGAGGAAATAAAGTAATAATGTAAGTTAATTATTGGGTTATAGCAGCATTTGTAGTTTAACCTGAATAGCTATCACTGTCTTCTAATACCTATGCTGTGCATTTTATACATCACAACTCTTGATTCTAGTATTCAACAGGCAATGGCACAAAATCTGCCATCCTGGGTAATGCAAATGAAAGGGGTCTCCAATTGTTCAAAAAGGTGTTCTGGTAAGAGCTAAATAAACAAAGGTTGAAAACAAACACTTTAGACACGAAAAAGAAAAGAAGTAATTTTAAATAATTCTCCTAAAGTTAGATAATTGAAAAGATCATACCATTGGGCTTGAGTATGATCAAATAGTTTTCTATTTGATCTCATTAAATAAAAGCTCTCATTACAATAGAAATGAATGACAGGACACCCATTACAAGATTTCTACATTTTCCATTTTAAAAAGAACAAAGCATTCTTTATACTTTGTACAGCAAAACTGCTCTGTGGGAATTTATTTTATATACAATGTGCACCTCAGAGGAAAAATAAATGGCGTTCTATTGAATAAAAACTATGTTATGTATTTCAGTGAAATGATAATAAGCATTTAAACATATTGAGGACATTCACTGAGTAAAATGTCCACTGCTCAGGAATGAGGACCTGTGTTCTGTATCACCAAAACCCTCAGAGCAACGATTGTGGCTTCCGTGTCCTCATTATAAAGGAGTGACATGCAGGCACATTCCAGGGGTTCCCTGAATAGAAAAGTTAAATGAAATTGGAAGTTCTAGACTGTACACACACACACACACACACACACACACACACACACACCTATACATAATATCAAAATAAGGAAAAAGGAATATAATATTTTAGTACAATAACCTCTGCCTAACTACAATAGATGAGCCCTGAGTAAAGGAAGATACTATCCTTTGCCTTGGTTAAGGCAGAGACAGGAGACAAATGAACAGAGGATTAAATAAAGCAGATCAAATTATATCTACGTGAAAACACATGCAACACATTCTGATGACAAGAAGTAAAAGGCCAGCAGTAGTTCTGTGTTTTGTAAGAAAGTATTTGGCATAGTCAGAGTAGTTCTGTATTATATTCTACAATGTAAAATATATATAATATATGCATATGACATATACATATATATTATGCAATATGTGTATGTGCATGTGTAGAGGGAGAGAGGGGATTTCTCAGTAACTTTTAATTCAGCTTCAAATGTATTCAATTATGGATCATTTCACACTGTCAAAATTATTATTCAGTCATGCTCTAAACACTTGATGTGGGAACATATAATGACTGAGATAAGACATGAAGTGGGGAGTATATAAGAGATCTCCTCCGAGTGTCGTTTATATGGGCACTCATTCCTGTAAGCAGAAAGAGAAACAGGCTTCAAGATTTTCTGTAGTGTTCTTTTTCTTTATAATTGTGACTCTTTGGTCTCATAAATTAAAAATTATTATTTTGTTACCTCTTTCAATTCTGGACAAGATAATGTTTGTACAATAACACCTTATACTTGTATTATCAAATCCAATCTGGCAACCATTGGGGTAGTTAGGATCTTTGAAATTTAGGAAGCAGTTATTGAAATGTGAACTGAACCTGCTTTAGCCTATGTAGTTTTAATTACAAAAGATATAGTATCTAATGACACTACAAATCTCTAAGTTTATTACATAGTAACATAGTGTAATCATATATATGTGTATTAATATTACTCATATATATATTTATATATAAATACAAACACATACACACACACACACACACATATATATATATATATTTATATATATATCTTTTGTTAACTTTTGCTATTTTTGCTAAGCTTGATTATCAGAAAATAAATAAAAATTAGGTACACAGCAAATATTTGTGACATATGTTATTTTCTATTTATTCGTTCTTAAAAAATAAGTTAATCATAAACTATGACTTTTATGTGCTTTTATTCTTGACAACCAAAGTCAAATATCTAACCTGAACTGCATCATATCTATGATTGTATCCAGACCAAAATCTCAGAGAACATTTGCTTCTTGTTTTCATTTGCTTGTAAAGACCAAAAGATATATTTCTCTAACAGGTTTTCAAATTAAATTTACTAAGATGAAACCATTTTATAAACCTCTATGTTTGCAGGTTTTTCCTGTTAAAGCAGAAAAGGAATGCTAATTATTGTTATAAGATTCAAATAAACTAGAGGCCAAAAAAGACCAGAGTGGAGCCCAAATAACTGAAGCCGAACTTTTTCTTGTTCCTTTAAGCCCTTACTAGATAGACACGTCATTGTAAATTGCTTTGTTCTTTCCAATTTTTCTGCAGCTGTCCTTTTCTCTTTGTTTCATTATGATTTTCTCTAGTTATAACCATCAGATTACCTTGTCTTCTCAACTTATGTTAGAATGCAATAAAATCTCACCTCTAAATGGTAGAATTTTAATTTCGATGGGCACATTGGAAAGGAGAATCAGTTTTATTTAAAAAGGCAGCCACTGAGAGGCAACTCATATTCTAGTTAATGACTCTTACACCCATGCTCATATAGACTTTGCAAATGGACTTGGTGTATAAGGAGAGAGAGAACACATGAAGTCTAGAGAGGCAAGTGTAGGAGTGATTAGGGAAGGAATTAAAGAACAGAATGAGGGATGGATTTGATCAGAACACATCATGTGCATGATGAAATTCTCAAAGAATAAAAGTAGATTTTTATATTTGTCACAATACTCAATAGTTGATCTAAATTTCTAGATCATTGCTAGTGATAATGCATGGGCTGAAATGTTACATCTTGTAATGAATCTACTACTTGACTCAAGTATATTTTGGAATGCAGAGCTTTTACCTCATATCACATTACAGTTTTGAATTATGAATTAACAGCCAATATAGACCTCCAAGACTCTGAATTCAAGCACTTTAGTTTTAATACTATTAATACCAAAGACCATTCAGATGAATATTTCTGCCCATTCTTTGGGCATACTATTGAAGTGCAAGAAGCTATGAAGGAGAAGTCATATCTATTTCCTCATTTTTGTTCTCCAATATCTACAGCATTCTAATAGTGACCCTTGGCTAAGGAAGAAATATTCTAACAAAAAGACACCTTTTTTTCTTCTTTACATCAAAAGCAGTACGTTTAGCCTCCAGATCTTGAATGGACATTCGTGTGTCCCACACCTCTAATTCCTTCACATGGTAGGTGGAGACAAAGGGACCAAGGTTTGAGGGTCCTTCTTAGTGGCATAGGAGCTTCAAGGCCAAAGTTTCAAGGGCTATATGGAAACCTTACTTGAAACAAAGAAAACATTTAAAAGCATCTACTCTATATATATATAAAAGGCATTAAATCTAAAGTTTTAACAAGCCCTTCCGATCTTGCATGGGTGTGGATATTGCATACTACAAATTTCCCGGTTTTCTTCTTCTTCAAAGTTTCTGTCAATATTCAAACCCCATTCCATCAATGCAGACTTGAATATAAACACTACTGTATCTGTCTTTTGTCTCTCAGCTTTCTATAAATTTAAAGATGGTCCTAGGATGTATGGAGATAAAATCAGACTTCTTATCCTTTTGACTAGAATATAAATAAGCCTATTTTTCTTTGTATTTTGAATATGTGAAAATTAAGTTGGTGAGATTGTATGTCTAGTCGTCCAGATATGGTAATACTGGTCTGGTAAGTGTTCACAAAATTTGGATAAATTACTTAATGAAAGATTATATCAAGCTTTGAAAACAGACTCTTTTCTTCACAGTGCTTCTCATTCTGTGTCTGTAAATAGTTTTTTTTATGTTTTGAAAGTACTCCCATTTCATAGAATAAATGATATAATACAGAAGTTTAAACTCTGCCCAGGATCTACAATTTAGATGAACATAAGCAGGATTTATTTTGTCAGTGGAAACCTAGGATTCACATCCATAAGTATTATACTCTGTTGCTCACTTGTCAATTAATGAGAAAGCTGTTTCAATAAGGAAGAGGTTAAGCTCCCAGCAAAACAGAATATTTGCTTAAAAGCCTAACCAAATTATTTCCACAAAACTGAGCAGGTGTTTTATTTAGTATTGCACACCTTACGTTTTCATGGGTTCTCTTTGCTCTTCTGTGAAAGAGAAACTTTCCAGCTACCAGGTTAATATACACACTTTGAAGGAAAGAGATCTTGTATTTCCACCTTTCACCCTTGGGATGTGAGGAGAATGCTTATTTCTAGGGAGTAGCAGGAAAATAATCACTCTTTGACAGTAGTGGTGCATTCCCATGATTGGAAAATGGCTGCCAATTCTCAAAGGTCTCCTAACAGCTCAGCTAATCAGCCCAGCAAGGTGGCAGAGGAGTGCTAATCCTTGGAATAAGTGTGGCACAGTGAAGGTAAGGTCACTTCCAGCTGTGCCTGGCTTCTTTATAGCTAATCTGAAATGTGAATGTAGTTCTGGGGTCAGAGATTTGGGTTCACAGGCTGCCTGATCTCCCTGATAGCTGAAGAACCTATGGATGACCTCCAGACTTGGAACCCTTAAAAATAATAAATAGGGAAATTAAACAATTAATAGACAAACATGCTTTGGAGGAAGACACATTTGTGCTATGTCTTAAAAGAAATCATGCCAGAGTTTTGTGATAAGGAACTGGCACGTGTTATTTGTACTGTAGAAATACAGTACACGTTTCATCTATGCACAGACCTTATAACAGGTATATGCAGTTGTTTTCAATTTCACTCTTTTAGAACAGGTATTCGAGTACATTCTGTGCTAATCTCAATTTTTATGAACATAATCTCCATATGAACTCATCTGAAGTTTTCACAACTTTAGTAAGCAAATCAACAAAAGCCTTTAGTCTGTGATGGCCATTCCAGCAGATCCGAGTCTCTGGTCACACATATCAAACATGAACTTTTAAAACACTAGATCACAGCACAGAACGCAAGGAATTGAAACAAGTCTGATTTTTGCTTGTTTGTTTGTTTTAGGGGTGGGCATTTGATTTTTATTTTGTTATGATTTTAGAGAAATTAGAAACAACTTCTGGTTGTATAACATATAAGGAAAAGTTATCAAGCAATAAACATGAGTATACTTCCCCTATGCCCAAAGATATTGAGATAAATTTAATAGCAGGCCTATTCTCTGCTATCAAGCATTTATAGAATCATAAAGGAGATGTAATTCTTTGAAGGGCATTACAACAGATATGATTTATCTCATGTGCCATATCTCACACGAACTGTTTAAAAATGTATGCTTGTCTATTATTCTTAATCCTGGGTAGAACCAGAGTGGTTTTATGAAGAGTTCTATGGCCTGGTGTGGGTCTGGAGAGGCAAACATCCTTTTAGCAGAGGTGAGAGTTGGACAGCAGACATCATATATCAGAACAGTTGAGCAGTGTATGAAACACACCCTGACAAAAACACTTTCTCTAACTTTATCTCCAGAGCCCGGGGAGAAATCAGCAGTGCACTTCCTTAATAAAGGACCGACTGCCTATAAATTACACTGGAAAAGGTTTCTCCCCATAGGGTGCAATTTATTAAGATTAATTTTAAACACAATTCTAGATTATTTGTAGCACTTGAATACTACCCATTATTAAACAATTATTCAATGATGAATAATACAAATATTAGTATTTTGCAGTTTATATTAAATAAGAATTCTATAAAATTATTTTTCAGAAACTTTAATTACAAACAAGGAATAATTTTCTTTACCTCTTCTTTTGTTAAATGGCTTGTTAATTTGCAATAGTAACTGGAAGTGAAATTTATTAAAGTTAGCAGAAATGGAGCTGTCATTCCTTTCTTGTCATACCTGGCAAGAAAACTGTTATAATTCTGAAATTATTATGATGTCGAACATAAAATAGGTTTCCTTTCATGATATTCTGTCTTAAATATAATATAAAATGTGATTTAATTTTATAAATTATGTCATCTAGATCCTTTTTCATTCTGATATAAACAATAAACTCTTAAGGATTCTAGGAAATTTTAACTTGTATGTTTATGGAAACTTTTCTCTACAATCTCACATTAAATTTGCACTTGGGTTAGGTTAAATGCCTAAGAATACACAGAAATTTGTGGAGCTTGATTTAACTTAACTAGAAGGAAACTCTGTGAGAGACTCGTGGTAGCAAAACCTTACCTCTTCTGTTTTAAAAACAGCAGTGGATACAGGGTGTAGCTAATTTTTATTTTATTTTGATAAGAATAAATTGTCTAGAAGAGTGATAAAACAAGTCTGTTAGAGTTTGCTTGCCTGTACCCAGAGAAAATTGCTGCAGGCTAGAATAAAAAGGGCACAAGGAAGACGCTTGCTTGGGCAGACACCCCTACTCTGTATCATGAGCCCTATGAAGGGAAATTTTCTGTTCCTGTATGCTGCAAGGGATTGGAACGTTTAAACCTGTGAATAAATTACAGTTTCTTTAATTAGAATTTTGTTATTTTGTCGAATGACTATCATGTCTCCTCTAGTTGTTCACTTTTCTAAGTTGGAAACACTAACTTTATTTATTCTACCTACCTACCTTACCTATCCATCGATCCATCCATCCATCTGTCCACCTGTGCATCCATCCATCCATCCATCCTTTTATCATCTATCTATCTAACATATATCTATTGGATTTTTGAGACAGGGTTTCTCTCTAACCTTGGATGTCCTGGAACTTGTTCTGTCCAACTTTATTCTTCAGAGATATTTTCTTTCTTTCAGAAGCAGAAGTAATGGGTTAAATAAACCATGCTGTAGGTAAAAGCCAGGGCTGTACTTAAAGACATCTAATAACAGAGTTATAGCTTGTATCAGACTGGGCTGCTACAACATGAACACTAACAGGCAAATTAAATGGCCTGAGAGGCCCACAGCTTTCTATGTTGAAGTGGAGCTAAAACAGAGGAGGGGGCAGCGGGAGGAAAGAAAGGAGGGGAATAGGAAGAGAGGGGAGTCAAGGGGAAGGAAGGAGGGAGGGGAAGAGGAAGAGAGAGAAAAAGATTTTGAAAAGGAGTAGTTGAATATTTCTTGGCCTGTGTTTGATTGATACCATTCTGTGCATTTGTATGCAGAGTTACATTCTGTTCTCTATGTTGTTTCAAGAAAAGATTTCATGGTGGACTTGTCTGTATTGTTTATTTGAGACTTCCCTTTCCTGCTAAATTCAAACATGGCATCTTTGGATGCATACACATCTGCTATTCAGAGAAACAATCACTGGGACCAAGAGGGATGGGATGTGGAAAAGAGGTGGCATGGATACAACAGATAGGGCAACTTTGTGCAGCTTGTTATTTAATCCAGGACTTGGTGCTTCTTTCAGGAAGCACCCTTCTTACAAAGGTGAGACCCCAAACAGGTGGCTGTATACCAGAAGAATCTCCTGAACATGAATGAGTTTTAAAAAGTTATTGGAAACAACTTGTATTGTTTTTTTAAAACCCCTGCTTTTAAAAAAGAAGAACAAGCAAAAACTGTGGCTCTAAGTCAATTTTTCCTCTCATTATATTCAGGTATCTGTCACATCAGTGGACATTGACTGACACAGACAGTAAACCAGCATCTGTTGCCTCTTATAAGCAAAAGTAAAATATTTGTATGCATTGAAGGTACTGAGACTGCAGTTCATGAAATCCACTGCTCCTAGCTTTCATTGCACACTTGTTCAGAATGCAAAATAATGCCTGAGGTTTGACTGAAATGAAAATGGCTGCTGTGTTGTTGTTTTTTTTTTTAAGAATTATCAAAGACAATGTTAATAGCTCAGATGTCAAAACTGCCCTCTCTTCAGTTTTTATAATCATAACAAATATGGCAAGATTATGAAAAAAAGAAACAAGATGTATTTATTACTATCATAGCATCATTTCAAAATTAACTCATATTTATGTGTTATATTTCTTTATTGTCAGTTAATAGTTAAAGTCATTAGGAAAAAAAATCTATGTGAAATTATCAAGAAAATACAAGCATGATTATCAAGTTAATGAAAGCATGTATAATGAGTACTAGGCCGACATGAACAATATAACAGACTTGTCTCCTAAACAAGCAAAACAAAATTTATATATGTTAACATATAAATATATAACTTAATAAAGTTAAATTTATGAAAAAAAGAAGAAAAACAGTGAGGGAATGTGAATTTCTGCATAGAGGATATTACCACTTCTCAGGAAGAAAAGGATAAATTAATTATAGGAATAAATTTGAGTCATATTATCATTGTACTCTTTGATCATCTTTAAATAAATATAAAAATATAGTATCAAAAGTCATCTACTGTAAGTTTAATAAAAAAACTAATGGTAATATTCAAGTAAAAATGATTTTTAAAAAAGTTAATTCAGAGAAAATTTCTCAAATGTTGGTAGATGACATATTAGTTACATTTTAGAAACTTACTAATAAATGTGTGAGAATTCTTCATCTAAACCAACCAACCAAGCAGAAGAAGAAAGAAATCATCTATATTCTGGTTGACACTATGTAGAAAAAATGATATAGAAAGAACAGGAAGTAAAGAATTTGAGTCATAGTCCAGATGTTTTGTAATGCATAGAAACTTTTCTATAGAGAATTATTGACTAAGTCATTGTCTCAAAGGTACATAATCTACATATGGAATACTGATGGGATG
Organism: Dicrostonyx torquatus; assembly: GCA_028555095.1. Lineage (NCBI taxonomy): Eukaryota > Metazoa > Chordata > Mammalia > Rodentia > Cricetidae > Dicrostonyx > Dicrostonyx torquatus. The sequence continues at coordinate 699,742 of JAQHUG010000393.1, read as the reverse complement.
AGGAAATGTATGTCTAAAATAGTTTAGGGTTTTAAATTGAACTTTATTATTGCATCAGGAATAAAGGAACAATGGTTAAGCAGGAACGTATAATCCTTTCTAATAAGAAGCCCGATAATAGGCATTGAGAGAGTTGCTAGGAACCATAGGCAAGTAAGCTTAAAGTACAGCTATAGTATCATGATCAAGACTATAAGAAAGGTCGAGCCATAACATGGGACTTCTCAGCAAATACCAATTAAAGTTGCTTGGGGATATAGGTAGCTCCCAAGGGGCTACAAACTTACCTTAATAAATGGCAGAATATTTCTGCTAACAAATTTGAGAGACACAACTATTATTGGGATATCTAGAAATCTAGAAATATGTTTGCCTCTTTAAAATAAATACTATATTTCTTAATCAGTTCTTGAAAGAAATTGCCTGAATACCAAGCCCTATGTGCAGAGTAATCTTTGATGTGATTTACTGGAAAGATGGTGACTAGATGTAGACATCAGGTGATAATTTGTAAGTATTACACAGTGGCAGAAAAGGATGAAAAACTCTAAGGAGGAGAAATCCCTGAGTAATCACCAAGTATTCTTTTTTAATGATTTCAGACACTTTGGAGATCAAACAAGACTTACAATACCCTTTTTCTTAAAATTTGATTTGTCTCAGGATGAACACTTAATCTGCCAAATTCAACTTCAGATGAAAATACACAAAGTGATTATGTTATCCTCTTCAAAATTTTCCTGGCATCTTGTCACTGACTTCTCTGTTGCTTTCCACTGAGAATTATTACCATTTTATGCATAATATAATATTAAAATAATACATTACTATATTACAGTGTTGGATTAAAACAATCTGTATGATATTTCCCTTTGTTTTACATTTTCTACAGGGTAAAAAAATCATAAATGATTTCTTATGTTGTAAAATACTTATAGATTCTTCCCTGATTAATAGATAAAAGTTGTTACTGTCAGTGTGGTTTCATCAGAATAGAAGCCAATTTGACATATTCTCTCTGCTCTTCTCACTTCCCCTCCTTTACACACACACACACACAAAAAAAAAACCACACACACACACACATTTTAACTTTCTACTACTACGGAACAAGTTTCTCAGGAGAGGACACATAATGTCATTTGCTCATGCCCTTTGGCACACAGCAGGAAACAATGTAGTCAGTCACATTTCAGAGAGAGGAATAGACACTGAGAGACACCTACATCATCAGGGACTCTGAGGAAATGATCCCACTGTGAGTTCCACAGGATCTTTGCTCTCTTGACAAATGAATATAGATGTCTTTTTCTTTTTCCATACAAAATGACAGCAAATGGGTGATAGCATAAAGAAAACAGAAAGTCACACACCTATGATAGATTCTGAACTCAGAACTTGAAGCATCCTGTCTCCTGGAAGTAGATCCAACAATCACTCTTATTTATTCATTATTTTATATATTGATGTGTTATTGTTTTTTTCTTCCTCCCTCTTTCTCTCTCCCTAAGGGCTTGTGATGTTCTGCAAGGAGGTGAAATATTTGTCATTTTTAAACTCTAAAGGATGATGCATGTAGCTTTCATTCTTAGAGTGGAAAACCCAACACAGCGAGGGGAGAAATGAATTTCACACCTGTGCAGCTGCTCCTCAACACAGCTACCAGATGATAAATAAACCACCCTCTCTTTGCTGCTGTGAGTAAGTAAATGAATATTGACTTGGACAGATGCTAAGCCTCTCTTTAATTTCATAAATTGCATTGTATTCCCTCTCTATTGCCAGGAGGATTTTTTTTTTACCACTTCTTGCACTTTTAATCATTTATTGCTTTACTAAACAGCTAATAAAATCCAAGTGCCAGACTGCTTTCCAGATTAATATGTCTTCTCATGAAATCAACATGATTCTGTGCTTTCAAAATTGTTCTTATTAAAGATTTTATTTTGTAAAAGACAGGCTTTGCATAGAGTGTCAACATCTCAACTATACACAGAAACTTTTATTTCCTATTTACCTCATAGAACTTTACCTTATAGTGAAGGTTTTTAGAGGTAGCATCAATGACATAAAAGTGTATAAAATAATGATATTGCATAATTACAGGAAACCACAGCTAAATTTCAATTCAGGTTTTTGACAAAAGACATAAATTTGCCAAGATGTTGCATACATCATCAGTATGACTCAGAAGTAAAATCAATAGTGCATTTGTAAGAGGAGCACTCATTGAAGCTAAACCAACTGAGAAGCAGTCCCTAATGAGGCTGAACTTTTACTGAATTCATAATGGAAAGTTAGGAGAAAATTTGATAGCAAATCTAAGTCATAAAATATTGAGCGGTGAATCAATCAATTATAAAACTCCTCAAGTAAATATCATAACTATACTCTACTGTGTATGACACAAGATGGTTATTTATTTTCTATACTTACATAAATAAAAAATATGAAAGCAATGAGCTTCAATGTAAGTGTTGGTTAGGTGTCTTTTGTTTTGAGACGGGATCTTACTGTGTAAGGCCTTCTTGCCTGTAATTCTGTGTAGATCAGGCTAGCCTTGAACTCATAGAAATCATCCAACTACATCACAGACTTGTGAAGCCAATCCCACCTAATGAGCTTAATTTCTTCATGTCATTGGCTGTTTTTATAATTTCCAATTTCCAGTGGGGTATATACTAATTTCTTAGCTCTTCAACAAGAAAAGTTGAGAAACTCATTAGTGAAAACAATAAAAACGCATTGTCTCATATGTCTGGTGACTAGAATCTGAAATTAAGATGCAGCCAGGGTGGTGTGAGCAAATACAGAGATGGTTCCATGGCTTTCTCCAGCTTCTCAAGGCCTCCGGCATTCCATAGCTCCAAATCTCTCTAAGAAACAGCAAGATCTCCTGTTGAATATGCTTGGTTCTGATTTTGGTTTAAAAAAATACACACTGATTGTAATACACCAATCATAATACTATATTTTATTTTGGTTGTGTCTATTAAGAACTTAACTCCATGTAATGCCAAAAACCGCAGGAATAGTTGATATCAATATGTTTTGGTAGACAGATAAGTTGTTCAATCCACCCCTCAGTATGTGATTGTATATGTATGTATGTATTTATGTATGTATGTATCCATCTAGCTATCTAAATTATTGTCTATCATATACCTACTATCATCTATTTATCTCTCATGTATATATATATAGATATAGATATATCATCTATCTGTCCATTATTTATCATCTATCCTCTATTTATCTACCCACAAATACAGACACATATATGTATATATGCTTGCACATATTTTTATACCTACACACACACATATATATATATATACTTATGCATATCTATATACACATATGCACAGTTTCTTACAAATAAATAGCACCTTAAGGTAATATAGTGTTGGTTGGCTATATTGTGAATGATATATCCAGGTTGTTATATATATATATATATAT
>JAQHUG010000393.1:659727-690646 GCA_028555095.1 Dicrostonyx torquatus | reverse complement strand
AAAAAAAAAAAAAAAAAAAAAAACAAGGAAGAGATCCACAGTTCTCAGGTTCATTTGTTACTTATGCATATAGTACTCACTGAAATCAATTGGAAATTGCACTGTAGATTTTAGATATTACAATAAAATTAACTGTCTAATTACTAATATTTTATTAATAACTTTGAAATTTAATTTTAATTCATCAAATTAAATGAAGTATATAATATTATTTTTATACTTTATTATTATTAATGTTTGTTGATATATTATTAATATACATGCATGAAGTATTAGCAGGGGTAAGAAAACATTCGGTAGTCACATCTCTCTACTTCATCATAAAGTCTCGTGATTTTACTCAACTCACTAGGCTTGATTAACAAGCCCCTTTACCCACTGAATCATCTCGCTAAAACCTATTTAGTTTTTAGTTAATTTTCCTGGGTTTCAAGAGATGGTTCAGGAATTAAGAAGATGCAAATATTGATCTTACAGAGGACATAAATTTGGTTCTCAGCAACTCACAATTTTCTGTAACTCCGACTCAATGGGATCTCACACCTCTGACATCAGCAGGCTTCTGAGCTCATATAAAGCTTCATTCAGATGCCTACACATATACATTATTATCAATAAAATGAATATTTCCTAACCAATCATACTTCCTTTCCTTTCTTCAATTAATGGATAGTACTATTTCTTCTACTTTTCCAATATCTGTTTGGAAGTAATATCAATGTCATTTACTTAGTGTATATGCATCTGTGGAATTAAATCATATGATTATTGCAACTATATGACAAAATAATATCATTGATATACATATGTATTTATATTATACAGATATCTGTACATTTATTAATGTATATAAGTGTATATATGTGCCTGGGTATCAGCCTTTATTATAGACAAAATAAAATATAAAATGTTTAGACAGGAGATATATATTACACTATCCAATCCCCAATTTTTCTTTGGGTTAATGCTTTAGGCACTGATGAAGAATATATGAACATCCTCAGCACCTTATTGAATAATTTAAGATAAGCTTCTGATGTATTTGGCACTCTCGTTTACAAGTGAAATCTTCATTTACATAATCACATTCTGCCCATTTGAGTATTCTCTGCACAGTTTGCACTTTCCTATAATGTGCTTGTTCACCATCTGTCCTTGATTCTGGTCAAGAGATGCTTCATATTTTCCAATGCTTTGCATAGTAATTTTATTCAGCCAAAAGTCATTTCTACTAATACACGTTGTGCTGTTGCACTGTCGATAACACATGCTGGGTGTTTGCTAGCTGAAAGATGGCCTTTCCTTGGAAGCTTTGCTTCTACAAATGAAATTCACAGTCTATAGATATCAATTATACTTGAGATTCTAAGTGCATACTCACTTTACACATCCTCCAACGATCTTAAATTTAAAATTAAATGTGAATGTAATTTAATTTTCTCTTTGTACTTCAAATATTTTTCTTTACCCAATTTCCTTTAAGATTATATATTAAAATATTATCATATTGAGAGATTCTATAAAACTTCAGTCACTGTGACAAAGGAGTTCCCACTCATGATAAACAACGTAAAGTTGAAAAGAAGGTTATTGACTCATGATATTAGAAGTTCTAATCCACATCTAGCCACTTCCACTGCTTTGTGCCTGAGGCAGTGTAGACATCTTGGTACTAGACGCATTTGGGAGAGAGAGAGAGAGAGAGAGAGAGAGAGAGAGAGAGAGAGAGAGAGAGAGAGAGAGACAGAGAGACAGAGAGAGACAGAGAGTGAGAAAGAGAGAGAACTGGGTGATAAAATAGATCTGCCGGTCCAACAAAAGATCTGCTTCCATTAATGCAGCAGTTTCTCTAAATTCCCCTTGTCTCCCAATACCCCAAGTATAGAATATATCCATGTATGAGGCCACTGATGAAACCAGATTGCTCAGACCAATCAGTTTGCATCCAAATCAATGACCTCTGAGCAGGACTGCAAAGCCTCTGAACAAAGGTTACAAAATCTTCAAAGACTTGGGGAACATTTCAGGTTCAAGCTAACACAGTCATTCAAAGGTATCAGAAAGGCTTTTCTCTTTTGATATTCTGAAAATAAAAATAATTTTAAACCTCTTTTATTAGAAAACAACGAAACAAAATTTTTCACATTTTATCTTCGCTGAAATTTCCTGAAAGACATTCGAATTTCAATAAGCCTGACAGGATTTTCCCTTAGGATAAGGGTCCAGTTTGCTATTACAAGTGAATAAAATAGCAATATTTTTTGTTCTTTTTCATGCACTAATTTATGTGTACACAAGTGTCCTATTATGTTTAGCATGTTTACCTACTCTATTACCCATTCCTAACTACTAAGTCAGTTTTATTTTGGTTTTATGATTATGTGAATTACCAACTACAATATTAACCAACTTAAACTTCAGAAGTCAAGAGGTTTATTTAATCTCCACTCAACATAATAGTCGAGTAAGATGCACTGATTTTATAGTTGTTCTTAGTCCTTCTTGATGAATCCTTAAGTACATTGATAATTTTCATTCTTGTATCCTGATATAGAGCTCCAAAATCAGCAGAGGTTAATCATAATGCTTATTAAAACAATCCAGATTTTTTTTTAGCAATAGTAATGGAAGCATAACAATTGATAGGTCAAACTATACAGTGAAAACTTGGTTTAACTACCTACACAGTGACTTCCAGAATATAAGCAAATCCTTTACTATTTTCCATTGCTAAATATGTCTAAGCCTTTATTTCTATTAATTGAGAAAGTTAATTAGAATCTTCCACCTCCTTCTGTTATAAGAATGCATATTCAAGGAGATTAGCTTAGCCCATGGTAGAATGAGCTATCAGTAAAGCATAACAGTAGTTATTTTAATGTGAGATTAAATTATGATCAAAGAAGCAGTTATTCAAATAGATACCAAAATAGAATAATTTGTCATTCTCTTTGATTTTAATGTTTAATTTATTATAATTTTCAGAAATCTCCTAGGGATTATTCTTATTTTAATAATCTTCTATACTTCTATGCTTCTCCATGGGCCATTTGTCAGAGGAAGATGATTATGCTGGAAAAGAACAAATGTTAGCAAACTTGCTGCATTGCTGTTCTGTTTGCAGCATTAGCTTTCAGCAATCTCTTCCTAGTTAATATTTATTATCGGCAATGCTATATATTGCCATTCAGGAAAGCTTCAATAAAACTAAGAATATGTAAATAAATATTTGAGTACCAAATGTTAATATATTAAGTAATCATGTTTTCTGTGTTCCTTCTATTAACTCATACATGCTTATTTATAGTTTAAGATGAAATAATAAGGGTAATATGGACACAAGAAACTCATATTCATATCATTATCCAGAATACATTAATGCTAACATTTTATATAATAGGTGATGTTTCAAACATTTAATATTATAATCACATTAAATATAATTTTCTATTTAACTTAGCCTTAAATTGGACTACAACTTTACAAGAGAGTGTTTTCAAGCAAGGTAAAAGATGCTGAAAACATATGAGCACAGAATTCTGTAGATTTATTATATAGAGGTCTAGTTTTTTCTAATATATTCTCTTTTAAAGAGACAAATGATTTACAACTATAAACACTCATTGAACACATAGAAAAGATAGCTGTCAAACATAGAAGCTCCGAGTCCTAGAAATTTTATTTACTTATGTATATACGTAATTATACATGCATATATACAATTATATACATATATATACATGATTATATACACATATCATACACATAAATAAACACTTATACATCTGTCTTATACTGACAAGAAAAAAGAAAAGAAAGTCCTCACTCATGGGAATTAAATACTATACCATCTTGAGTCCTGAGTTGTTATTTCTTTTGATATTATTCTTTTGTTGTAGGCAAGTATTACAGATTGTATCTCAGTTACAGCTCAGTTTTTACCTAAGGTCATGTATTGAGTATTTTATCACCATGAAATACTGGTCTTTGTCTAATAACATTAAACAGAGCAGTTTTTAGCTTCACTGGTTCTTTAAGTATGTATTAGGGCTCCAGTTTGGGGTTTCTATTGGATTCCTTTGTAAGCACATGTGTTTCATGGCTATATGTGCTTCTTGTGGTTTTCCTTTGACTTTGGTTCTTTTGTACTAGTCTGATTACTTTTTTCATTATTGACTCTAGTGCATTAAGTTATTATTCTACAAATGCTTTTTATTTTCTAACAATAGTTGGAAGTGGTGAATTTGGTTGGGAGAAGAGGTGGGGAGTAACTGGGGGGAAGAGGTGAAGGGGAAAACATAGAAAATATTGTATAGAAAATAACTATAAAGGCACCCTATCCTCCACTGCCCAGGGTCCTAGCTGGGGACATCCCCGTGGATACCTGGGAACCCCTTTTGAGCCAAGCCTCTTGCCAATCCCAAAATTGCTCCCTTAGTTAAGATATCTTCTTTCCTGCTCCCATATCTGTCCTTCCTCCATCTCAACCACACCACTCTCCCAAGCTCTCCCCAACCCTTCCCTTTTCCTTCTCTCTCCCCGTCTCCCCTCCCCTTCTCCCTACCTCACTCCTACCGCCATGCTCCCAACTCTTGTCTACTTTCAGTTTTCAGGAGGATATATATATATATATATATATATATATATATATATATATATATATATATATATATATATATATATATATATATATATATGTATATATATATATATGTGTGTGTGTGTGTGTGTGTGTGTTTATTTGGGTTCACCTTATTACTTAGCTTTTCTAGGACTTTGAACTAGAGGCTCAATGTCTTTTGTTTATGGCTAGAATCCACTGAGTGAGTATATATCATGTTTGTATTTTGGGGTCTGGGTTCTCTCACTCAGGATAGTGTTTTCTATTTCCATCCATTTGCATGCAAAATTCAAGATGAAATTCATTTTGTCTTTTTTTTTTTTTTTTTTTTTTTAACCGCTGAATAGTACTCTAATGTGTAGATGTGCCGACTTTCTTTATCCATTCTTTCATTGAGGGGCATCTAGGCTGTTTCCAGGTTCTGGCTATGTCCCATAATCAGACTGATGACTATCTTGAATATCACCATAGAACCTTCGTCTGGCAACAGATGGAAATAGAGACAGAGATCCCTTTGGAGCACTGGGCTGAGCTTCCAAGGTCCAGTTGAAGATATGAAGGAGGGAAAAGATGAGCAATGAAGTCAGGACAGCGAGTGGTTGGTCCACCCATGAGATAGTGTGCTTGATCTAATGGGAGCTCACCAAAGCCAGCTGGATGGAAGTGAATGAGCATAGGATCAAACTGGACCCTCTGAATGTGGCTGACATTTGGGGCAGATTGAGAAGCCAATGATAATGGCACTGGGATTTGTCTCTACTACATGTACTGGATTTTTGGGCTCCTAGTCTGTTTGAATGCATATCTTCCTAGGCCTGGATGGAGTGGGGAGGGCCTTGGACTTCCCACAGGGCAGGTACCCTGTCCTCCCTTGGGACTGGAGAGGGAGGGGAGGAAGGTGAGAGGGCAAGTGGGAGGGAAATGGGAGGAGGGGAGGAAGTGGAAATTTTGAATGGTATTATTGATTAAGCAATAAAAAATAGATATAAAAAAGAAAATAACTATTTTCAATAAAAGAAAAAGAAAGAGACAAAGGTTATGGGAAATCACTAGGTTACAAGAGTGTTGTAATTATGTGGAGAGGTGTGTGGGTTGTATGTTCCCCAGCTGCCGCTGGTCGCCTGCACCCGAAATAACCACATGACAAACTGGATTCATTTAAATACTGCCTTGCCCGTTATCTCTAGCCTTTTCCCAGCTAGCCCTCACCTCATAAACTAACCCATTAAATCACACACAAACTGGATTCATTTAAATCCTGCCTGGCTCATTATCTCCAGCCTTTTCTTGGCTAGTTCTCACATCATAAACTAACCCATTATAAAAGTCTGTATGTCACCACGAGGTGGGTGACTTACCGGATGGAACTTCCTTCTGCTACGGGGGCCTCATGGCGACTGGCTCACTTTCCTTCTCCTCAGAACTTCCTTTCTGTCTACTCTGCCTACCTAAGGGCTGACCTATCTATAAGCCAGGCAGCTCTTTATTCAACCAATAAGAGTAATACAAAATACAGGAGAACACTCCCACATCACAAGAGACCCAGTATCATCAATGAATTACTGCATTAAGTGATCCATTTGAGTTACTTGGACTAGGCAGAAATTGTAGGAAGAGAAGATTCAATGGAAGAAGTAGATTATGAAGAAAATAGTGTTCATGGGTATGTCTTGTCTCTGACCATGACAAACCCTAAGCATGTCCTCTAGTAGGTTGATTCCTTCAGGTATTTCTTTAATTTAATGGGAAAGCTAGTTAACACACTACCCAGGAATAAATGTGTTTGTGGGGCTATTGTTACAAAATACAGATGCTTATGGTTGTAATCTTAAAAAAAATGCCAGAGTATTTCAAGTTGTGTTTGCTTTGATCAGTGGATCCTCAGACTCCTGTTGCAGCCTCTCTTTGCTGTGTAAGGATTGGCATGGAGATACTGCCACCTGATTGGCAGTCCTTATAAGCCTGACTTCCTCTCTGGTGAGTTCTGTTATATCTGTCAACTTGATAAAAAAAAAAAAAAGAAATCTAGGGTCCCGTGAGAAAGATCTTAGCCAATGTAACTTTGTCAAGATCAGGTTGGTGGGTGAGTACATCTGTGGGTTATCTTTTGAGTGTTTTCTTGGTTCTGCGAATTAATATGGAAAAGACCAGTTTGCTGTGGCAGCACCAGTCAGTGGGTGTGGTTGCTGGGTTGCATATGATGGAGAAAATAAGCAGAGTAACAAGGTTGCATATTTTGCTCTCTCTGCTTTTGGCTGTAGATGTTACTTTCTATCTGAGTTAAGTCCTTACTGTCTTGACTTCCTTGCTATAATAGATTGTAATCTTGGGTTGTGAGCTAAAATAAACATTTTCTCCCATAAATTGTTTTGCAGCGGGGAATTCTATCATAGCAACACAAGCGAAACTAAAACACCCTTCCTGGTCTTTCCCATCAGAAAGAATAGAAGACTTTTGAGAGCAAACTGGAAAAGTCTGCATTTTTGTTGTTGTTGTTGTTTGTTTGTTCATTTTTTCATGACTATAGCAGAACAAGTCTAAGAGCTGGCTAGGTGTTCGGTATTACATAGAAGATGGCTGCTTTTTTCCACTTACTGATGTTAGATAATTTGCATGGTCTCAACTTTGGAAATGGAACAAGCATTTGTTCCATGGACAATGGCAATATCTACTGTGGGACAATGATTTCACCCTGCAATGATTTGTTTCTTATACTTGTTTAAATAAATGTTGATTGTCCAATAGCCAGGCAGGGAGTATAAGCAGGGTGACCAGGCATGAAGTAGAGGCAGAGCAATGAGAACAAGAGAATTCTGGGAAAAGTAAACATAAGTCTGTGTGATGACAGCAGACTGTGTCCTCTTCCTAGGCACAGAAGCCAGACACAGAGCAAGCAAGATGTGACTGCCTCACTGAAAAAGGTACCAATCCATGTGGCTAACACAGACAAATTTATGGGCTAATATAAGTTATAAGAGTTAATCAGAAACCTGAGCTACTAGGCCAACCAGTTTATAATTAATGTAGACCTCTGTGTGTTTATTTGAGACTGTACGACTGTGGCACTGGGTGGGAGAGAAACCCCACTGAGATGGAGGGGCGAGGGCCTTGGGCTTACCATAGGACAGGGTATCCTGCACCATCTTAAGGAAGCAGGGGGAGGGCAGTGGGGTAGTGGGGGAGCGGGAGGGGAGGGAACAAGGGGAGTAAATGTAAATTTTTCTTTTAACAATAAAAAATAAAAAAAAAATATTGGGATGGATTAAATAAGAAAAAAAAAAGAAAAATAATCCACCTTTTTAAAGCCAGTGTTGGCATCTCAACATTTATAATTATCGTGTAACCCATTCCAATTACCTACATAGAGTTCTCTGATTTTCTTTTCTTTTACGTATTGGTGTGATAAGGACTGTATTAGCAAAACCCCTTTCTGCATGGCACTTCCATATTGGCATACTTTCTGATGGTGCAATATTTTGCTTAAAATTTCAATCAGGCTGCATGTTCTCTTGACATTGATTATGCCTTCAATGCTCCAGTAATTGCTCAAATTTGTTAAAATCACCTGCTACACAAAGTAGACGAAAGTGCTTAGAATCTAAAGAAAGGACTATGAATGGGATCTTTTAAAGTAATTTTAAGTAATTTTCTTATTACACAGAATAAATAGCATCACAGAATAACTGTGATCTTGCAAGTTGTTCTATACTATATATATATATATAGTATATATATATGGGAGAATGATGGTTTTCTCTTTTAAGTTGTTACTCTGTTTGGGGGAACAGTCATATTATAGTTTCTAAGCATGAACCAAGCTTCTACATAAATATTCTTTCTGGAAGCTTCACATACTAAATAGTTGCTTCCTTTGCACAGATACACAAAAGGAAAAGTTAAGATGTGATAAATTACATACCTCATCTCTCTGTAAAGGATAAATCAGCTAAAAGTGTGAAAATGGCTTTTTACTTGAAAACAAGGAATGAAATGTTTTCCTGACAACACAGCATTGTGGATTTGAAAGCAGAGGTGAAGCTTTTGAAACATTACTTATTTGCTGCAGCAACTGCAAATCTCAGGAGAACAATCTTGAGGCTAACAATCCAGGAACAAAGAGGCTTAAAGTTTACATCTTGGTTTCAGTCAGTAAATCCCAGGATAATCTACATTGTCTTTTAGCCATTCAGAAAAAGCACTCCTTTATTTACATAGATGCTATTTGATAGTATTCAAACACTTCACAATTTAATGTCCTTGATAATACTGACATCATAATTCTCAGTTATCTCCCAGGACTACCTTTTATAACAGACATTGGAGACATTGGAGTGCTCTGCATTTTAATCACAAGATCACATTGTCTGCTTCTATAATGGCTATATTTACACACACAAAAATGTTCCTTGCAAATCACAAGATCACATTGTCTGCTTCTATAATGGCTATATTTACACACACAAAAATGTTACTTGCAAACCTTAATTTTATTTCAGAATTTACATTTATTCTTAATGTTTTTAAAATATTCAAATACTCACAAGACCATCTATTTCTACTTAGGTTCAAAATGGATATGACGTTAAAATAAGGACATGAAGTATAAGATTTTAGTGAGGAAGTCATTACAGTACATTGCCAATGGATATTTCATTGCATCTTTTTCCATGGCTATGTTGTTGTGTGTTTGAATCTTCAAAAGAAGTTCAGTTTATATATACATACGCATATATACATACATACACACACATGTGTATATATATATATATATATATATATATAGTGCTATAATATAGTTAAATGTGATTTCCCTTCATTGACCATTTGAAAACATGATGTAAGTAATGTCAGGATTATAACCCTGGATTTTTCCAAATGTGACCTTGTGTTGTAATTAGGATACACAGACTTTCAGCCCTCACAATGCTACCCCGGCAATTTATCTACAAAATTTATAATATTGAAGAATAAATAATTTTACTATTTAAAATTACTATCAGTTAATCAAACACAGGACTATAACCTTGATTTATTTGTGTGGGAAAAATAATAGCACACCAGACTTCAAGAAGTTTTGTTTTAGGAACAGATTTCTTCATCCCTAATGGAATTAGATAGCAAGATTTGATAGAAAGATTCAAGACATCAAAGTTCTACACACTTACTTGAAGATGAGAGAGAGTATGTGTCAAGGTGACTTAACATGGTCAATGATCAATGTGCTTAAGAAACAAATTCCAACACAAATGATAAATGTGACTAGCATCAGTGTTCAACTTTAGTTCAGTGATATTTTAGAAAAGAATCAATCATATGAAGGTTGGCTTCTGTTCAACAGAGCTATGAGATAATGTAGGGGTGCTTTCCAGGTACCACATTTGTGGTTACCAGTAGCAGCGGCACAAGAGAATTAGCCCACTGCCGCACAGCACTTCCTTCAGAATGGCTGCTATGTCTGCACCATCCTTGTTTTGTCTATTTATTTTTATTCCAATGAGTGTTTCTCTCATTACTTTTCTCCTAAAACTATGATTGCACTGATTTCCTTTCTTTTATGTTTGTTTGAGGTCAAGAAATGAATGAAGAATGGAAAAAGGATTATGTTATGATAAAATAAAAAGTAAAAAGCCATAGGACTGATCATAAGGCTTCTGCCAACCTTACTTCAACTTACAAATCCACTTGAGTTATGGACCCTTTCTCTTTTATTCTTTTACATCCTTGTAGATAAAGTTCACACTAATTTCCATACCAGTGTTAAGTGCCACGATGATGTAATGTATATATTGAATTTCTTATATGGACTAAGTTATTTTCACATAGCCATTCAAACAGAGAAAAGACTTGGGAATTACCTCCAATTCTAAATTTTAGATAACTTAAGAAAATGCATTAAGAGGTAAATGAATAATTCAAAAGCATAAAAGTAAAATGTTGGATATGAGTCAGAATGTAAGGACCTCCTTCCCTAATATCTCCTAAGAGCTACTGGATCTTGATTTAAGAATATGGATATTGTTTAATTCTGTAGTAATAAAATGTAACTGTTATTCAGTTTAAACCTACACTTGTTAGTCAGTGTTTTAGTGATTGGCAACACAGGAATATTAATATAAGTGAGGTAAGACCTATAATTTGAGGTGATTCTAGTACAGATGTTGACATATGTGTTCACTAATGAGTAAAGCAGCAAAAGTATTAGTGTAAATGCTAATGCTATGTTTTTCTTTATTTAGTATTTGATATTAAAGTACTTCATATAGATTACATAATTTGACCATTATCATTATGGAATTATTTTAAAGTTTATCTTTCTTCATTTTATGTGATTGAACAAACTCTAGCAATGGTAATTTTAAAAAATAACTCACTGAAAAATACACTCAAAATGGTAAAATAAGATTTATACCTGGAGTCCCTAACACCGTTAGTTTTAAGTGAGAAAATAATGAATATATAAATTAGAGGCAAATTTAGAGTCACAGGGATAGCAAACACTAAGCCCTGCTCAATTCAAATCTCTTTTCACCAAAAAGTTGTGAGTGCAGAAATTCTTTTTATTGTTTGGTTTTAATGTACCCAATAAATCTGAAGAACAGTACAAAAAATTGGACACTGCTACATCATCTATTTCTTCAGATACATTGAAAGGAAAGAGTTGAATTCAACATATAAATTAGAATTTCCTGTCAAAGTACTTCATGTCTTTACAGACAAATGCACTGGCACTCTCCATGAGGTATCTATGACTTGATTATCTTTCATATTCACTCACACAAACTAAAGTCATTATGCAAAGGAAAAATGGAAATGTGTTATGTATCTAATTTTAACATGGCTATATCTCCAATATCTCAATGTCCCAGGGTTGCTTGGAGATTACAGATCTTCATTGTTAAGCATTGGTGTTATTCTCAAAATAATAGGAAGCTAATCAAAATTCCATCTAAGAGGAGACAATTTGCATCAGAACTAGGAAACTTCATTCTACAAGGATAAAGTTTGCTGTTCTGAGAGCAAAGCAACTGTAACAAACATGCCTTATTGCCTTTTATCGATTATATTTATACCCCTAGGAAATCAAGGGAGAAACTTCAGCCACTTGATTTTCTTCATCTTTGAGTAGAGTGAATCATCACTTTCTGTTTATGGTAGTGTTGAGTCCCAAGGCTAATATTTCCTTTTAGATCCAAATTCTCAAAGGTTAAATATCTATTTTTTTTTAGAGGAATCTTCTCAGTGTTGGACAGTGTCAACACAAAGTTGATTTCTGCGTTCACAGCACAATTGAGAATGGAAAGGAATACCATGGTAGGATAAAAAGAAAATGTATACATACATATTCAATGGAATTCAAATTAACTTTCAATGCACAGTCACATGTAAAACACAAGATCAAAAAGCAAAGCTACATCACAGGGATAGGCTTATTTTGCATATGAATAAAATTAGATTTCAAGTTATGTATGTTATGAATAGTATTGGACACTCAAATTCACAGGCAACCATAAGAAAAATAAAGCAAGTAAAGTACTATGTTGGCATATTCTCATGAAAAATTTACCCTTATGAAAAGTTTATCTCTATGGACTTTTACAGATTTTAACATGAATAATATCTCCCATGTTATATATTGTATATAATTCTGAAAATATTAGCATATATATTAGAACAGTATTTATGGAATAATCAAAAATATTTCTTTTAATAACAGTTTATAAAGATAATCTGGAGATTTTTAACATAATTTCATTCTTTGAGAATTTATGCAATGAATTTTGATCATAGTAACCCTCCACTTTTCCATCTTAAGTTCCTTTAAATCCACCACACCTCATCTCCCCACTTAAGCTTACTTTTTTGTTTCCTTAGAGTAAGTCCTGAAAAGTAATTGTGACTCTTGGGTATGGCTATCCACTGGAGCATAATTGAGCTACCCAGAACCACACCCTTAAAGTAAACTGAACCCTCTCCTGTAGAAACGATCTGTTGTTTATAGTTCCTCAGTAATGTGTATGGGCTCATAAATAACTGTTGGGGAGAGTGAGCAACTTGCTCGTCCTGGACAACCAGCTAGCTTAGACCTGAAACAATAGTACAGAAACTGTATTAATTAAATCACTGCTTGAAACATTAGCTCAAGCTTCTCATTGGTTAAGTCTTACATATGAATTTACACATGAATAAAAGCAACACATAGACAGAAGGACCTTCTACACCAAATGACATTCCCACGGCATTGTAGAATGCTAACAGGCTTGGTCTTATATAGGTGCTATCGAGGCAAGCATAGCTATTCTGATTTCATGAGTATAGTAGTCTAATCTAGTATAGAAACTGTTTCTCTCAACTCTTCACTGAATGCAAGTGTTAAAATCTTCCACCCTCTTCTTCAGTGGAAGGAGTGATACTGAGTATCAGAGGATTCACAAGCCACAAGTGGAACATCTGACAGCATTCTAATTATGATTTTTATTTATTTTTGATTTTTTTCATTTATTAGATCCTAATAAACTCAATAATTGATTTGAAATACAGATTACAGAAAAAAGTTAAAATACACTTAGACTATGTAATTTTGGGTTTTGTTTCATTTGTTTTTTTTTTAATTTACATTTTTTACTTTTAATGTGTATTTATTTATTGTATATACAGTATTCTCCATCATGCCACAAGAGGGCACCAGATCTCATTACGGATGGTTGTGAGCTACCATGTGATTGTTGGGTATTGAACTCAGGACCTCTGGAAGAGTAATTAGAGCTCTTAACCTCTGAGCCATCTCTCCAGTCACCCATTTGTTTCTTTTTTATTGATTTTTATTAAGCTCTACATTTTTCTCTTCTCACCTCCCCTTCCCCCTTCAAACCCCCCCAAATTCCCCATGCTCTCAATTTACTCAGGAGATCTTGTCTATTTCTACTTCCCAAATCTATTAGATCTATGTATGTCTCTCTTAGGATCCTCATTGTTGCCTAAGTTCTTTGGGATTGTGATTTGTTTGCTGGTTTTCTTTGCTTCATGTTTAAAAGCCACTTATGAGTGAGTACATGTGATAAATATCTTTCTGTGTCGGGGGTACCTCACTCAAAATGATGTTTTTCCAGTTCCAAAAATTTGCCTGCAAAATTCAAGATGTCATTATTTTTTTTCTGCTATGTAGTACTCCAGTGTGTAAATGTACCACATTTTCTTTATTCACTCTTTGGTCGAGGGCAATTTAGGTTTATTCCATGTTCAGGCTATGACAAACAATGCTGCTATGTACGTAGTTGAGCACATGTCCTTATGACATGATTGAGCATCCTTTGGATATATACTTAAAGGTATTATTCTGGGTTTTGAGAAAGGTTGTTTTCTAATTTTCTGAGAATTTGCCGCACTGACATCCAAAGGGCCTGGACCAGCTTGCATTCCCACCAGCAATGCAGGAGTGTTTCGTTTACTCCACAACCACTCCAGCATAAGTTTTCATCAGTGCTCACTTGTTTCTTTATCCAAATGATAATTCTACTTCTATATTTGAAAGTCATTTATGTTTTCAAAATTAAGTTGAATGTAAATTTCATATGCTGATTTTTCTGAAAATTCCAATTGAAATATAAGAGGAAATATAATTAATGATGTACAGTAGCTTCATATTATTTTAGTTAAATAAATATTTGCCTTAATTGACACATTAATCCTTACATTTTGAAGTATGGTTTAATCACAGCATTATGCAATTGCAATTATAAACTGCTTTGTTAATACCTCATCTAATTCCAGACTTTACAAATATATAAACAAGAATCATTTTTCTACTCTTTAATGCTGGTATAAAGCTCTCAATGAGTTTTATTTTTCCTTATTTTGGGAAATGGTATTAATGATTTTTAGAATCTTATTACAAAGATGCTTGCATGAAAAATATCCTTAAATAACTCCTGGTCCTCCACTCATCTTGTCCAAGTGCTAGGATTACCTCTACTTTCTTGCTTGTCCATAGCATTTTATTCCCTTGTGAACTCTTTCAGGAAGTTACTACTGAGGCTTAGTGTTAAGTGTCTTTCGAGATTTATTACAAACTCAAGATTAGAGAAACGACTTTCTCCGTGGGATTTCAAGGCTGAAAATTATCAAGTCCTGAAGGATGTGTTGGTAAACTGGAGAGCCAGAAGATTGGTGACTAAAGTATAACCTGAGTTGAAGTAACACAGTTGAGTTGAGTATGAAATATGTCATATCAAAAACTTATAATCTATTCTTCAGTTAATGTCTGAAAATGAAAATTTGATGCTAAATTCAATATTCAGTTAGGAAATAATGTCTTTCTGACAAGGGAGAAGCATGTTTTATACTCAATTCATATTTCAATTAATTGTTCAATAACCATCTAATTTAGACATCGGACAAATAATTTACAGGTACTTATGATCCAATAGGCAATCTTACACAAAAACACCAAAACATGCAGAATGTTGTTTTACTACTTCTCTGGGCAGGTCATGGTACCCACAAAATCAAATACAATCCTGCCAATTTTCATTCTTATTCACTGATGATCAGTGTTATGAATGTAGTAAAGCCCTTTGGATCTTCCCAGAAACTATATTCCATGTATCTGTGACCCTGACCTACCAGGGTAGCCAGGGTAATTCTTAAACCATGTGCTTATAGTTGTTCATACTCTTATCTTTTATTGTCTTTTCTATTATTTGCAGATGTTTACTTGAGCTCACTCCCTTGGCAATGTTCTTACTGAGGAATAAACAAATTCCCCCTGTTAGTAAATAATTTCAATTTTCCTATTCCTCTCTTACTATCAGTCTTATGATATATTCCACTGTCTTTTATCCAAAAAGTGTAGAATGCCCAGGCATTTAAAGAAATTTATTTCTGTGATTCTCTTCCCTCTGAATCATAGCATATACTCACAACTTTTTATGCTATATAATTCTTTTAAAAATTACTTGCAAAAGATTTATATTCTTATCATAACTTTAATTATTCTCCCTAAAGAGGCCATACTTTAGTCAGATGAAGTAGATAGAACAAAAAGGCTAATATATATAATTTCTCCTGCCTTGGACTGGGATTTTGAATTATTCTCACCTTCAGACACTACCTAAAACAATTACTTTTCATGGTGTCTTACTTTTTTTGCTTTTGTGAGACAATATCTGACAAGATCATTTTAAGTGAGGCAGGTTTATTTCAGCTGACCAAAAGAACACAGACCATCACAGCAAGGATGCAATGGCAGAAGGGCTTGAGACCATAGTCCCATTGCACTCTTCCACAGGAAGCAGAGAGTGATGATTGTTAGCGATAGCTCCTTCTTATCCAGACCAAACACCATGTGAGCTAACAGTGCTACTCACAGTCGAGGTCCTTCTCATCTTGATTAATATAATCTGGATAATCCTCCAAATGTATTAAAAAATCTTAATGTAAATAAACTCTGCTACCTGTACCTCTTAGTTGATTATAGATAATGTGGAGGGGAAAACTGACATTAAGTGTCATAAGGAAGCAGTGTTGTCTTTTTTTTTAAAATTTTCTTAGTTGATTATAGATAATGTGGAGGGGAAAACAAAGACATAAGACATTGTTAGACACTAAATACACCATTGAATTAGGCATGGACTTAGCTTGTGATTATGAAAAAGAATTTTCTGTTATTGTAAAATCACATGATCTGTGATAGATGGTATATAGTAGCCATAGAGATTAACAGAATGACAGCATCCCTATAATACATGTCTAATTGTTTCTCACTGTATAAAGATGTCAACCACTTAAAAAAAAAAGAGAGTAAGAATCAAGGTTGGTGCTTAAAATGGATTGAACATGGCTTGAGCTTTTGAGTCTTAAGAAAGCACAGACATATTGAAAACAGGCATGCTAGTGTCAATATTTCAGGAATATGTTCATTAAACATGAAATAACCTAACGTTTTTAGATGACTTTGAATAGGAAATCAAACATGGGTTTGTTTTCTTCTTTATCCTTTTTTAATATAAATTAATTTTCAATTCTCAATTTCTTCCATGTTTCATGATATTTATGTGAAAAATACAGTAGGAAACTTACAGAAAATATAGAAATTAATATTAGAAAAAAATAACAGATTGCATTGTATAAAAACTCTAGGCTGCTTCTAGGAACTAAGTGAAGCACTTAAGAAAATGTGTCCAGGCATCCAGGTCATAAGTACACCAGATTATAATGTATTCAACTTTAACCATCAGCTGTTTAAGTACACTTTTGGCCTTGAGAGGCTACTGTGTTCTGCTCCGTACCCCACTTTCTGTTCTCAGGTATTATGAGACAATGAATAAACCCTACTTGCTATAGCATATTTGCTTTGGGTTGAAATTAATGGAAAAGGCAGAAATTATGTACATTTTTATTTTACTACCAAAATGCATCCTCTTGTCGCAGTAGGCTGATGTTCTATCAGTGGGCATTACCTCACTGTCTCTTATTTCTTCAGCCTCACCGTAGCAAGTTGCAGAAGGGATAGCAGCAAGAAAGCATGCCTACAGCATCTGAAACCCTCAAATCAAATTGTCAGGATACTAAGATTTGCCTATCTTTTTACTGGTGTCATGTAAGGCTGTTAGATTTTTTAACTAATGGTTCTTCCTTATTGATTCATCTGGAGTTTCAAAAATCCATCAGGATAAAGTCAGTGCATCCAACAAGAGAAAAAAAGAAGAGAGTGTGTGTGAGACAGAGACGGTGAACTAATTTTTCTTGTGTTTTCACGAAAATATTTTCATGGAACTCACTGTTCTAGTTTCCTACCAGTTGCTGTGATAAAATATCCTAGCCAAAAAAAGCATCATAATGGAGAAAAATGAGTTATTTGCTTTAAAATTCCTACGGAACCAGGTTCAAGCAACTAGACCAATCATTTTATCAGTCAAGAGCAGAAAGAAATCAGTCCTCACTCTCTCTGATCACATGATCCATTAACACAGCTACCTCTTTTCTTACAAAGTTTAGGATGCCCTGTGTGGGGAATGTTGCCACTCAAAATTGAGAGCTCTTCAGCCGTCAATTGACAGTATAGACAAAGTCACACAGGCAAGTCTACAGGCCAACCTGACAAGAAAATTACTCAGGTAAGACTCTTCCATCAAGTGACTGTTCATTGTACTAAATTGACAACAAAAGGTTAACCATCACACCCAAAATTGTACATTTAAAAATAAATCATTTCTTTCTAAAGAAAAAAGAGGCTCAAAGTATGTTAAAGCAGATATTTAAGATTCACAAAATACTATGTAATTAATTTTAATTTTGTTTACTCTACTACGGTCTTACTTTTTTAATGCTTCATTTATTTATTTAAAAAAGAGAACAAACTATCATTTTTTATTCTCCATACCAATCCCAGTTACCATTCCCTCCTCTCCTCCCATTTCCTCCATCTAACTCCCCAACAACAACCCCCCCCCCCGTCACTACCCAGAGAGGTCAAGGCCCATTGTTTTGGGTAAGGTCCAAGCCCCTTTCTGTTTTATCTAGGCTGAGCAAGGTATCCATCTAAAGAAAATAGATTCCAAAAACGGCAGTACAAGCAGTAGGGTTAAATCTTAGTGCTACTGCCAGTGGCTCTGCAGTCTGCCCCAGTCATACAACTGTCACCTGTGGGTGACATTCAGAGTGACTAATTGGGACCTGTGTTGTTTCCTTCCCTGTCCAGCTGGAGTTGGTAAGCTCCCGTTAGTTCAGGTAAACTGTTTGTTGGGTGTTTCCATCATGGTCTATGCTCTTTCAAACAGGCATTTTCACAGAGACAACTATAAGAAGAAAAATATGTTGAGATAAAAGATAAGTGTGTATGAAAACCGCCATCAAAGGCAAGAAATAATTAAATAGAAAAATATATGCAAGAAGAAAATAGTCTGAACCCAAGAACCCCAAACAAGATTTTAAAGTCTTTAGGGCTGTAGATAATCAATTCAAATTTTATTTTATTTTTTTCAGTGCCGTGAAGTTTATATGTATGTGCTATATACATATATATATGTAACTATGTATATTTATTTTTGCATGATACTTTGAATTTTCAAAATTTCCTTGTAGCTTCAAACCATTTAATCATGCAAAAGAAGCTCAGAACTGACAAAAGTGCACCTGATGTCTTATGTGCATTTTTTAGCATATGTCATTATTTTCTGGATGGTGAAACATTTGTTCACCTCTGGGAATAACAGTGAAAAGATATCACTGATGTAATACCATTATGAACTTAAACACTTGTTTATTAATAGAGGTAAATATGTAGTACTAATCTATTATGTGAAAGATGTTTAATATAATGACCTGACACTACCAGTTTGGAGGCTTAATAGGCTGCTCTAAGTGGGACATTTTATGAAAGATATAGGCTGTGACCTAATATTCATTGCACTTAGTTTCTGAAGTGCCAGAAATTGATGTGGGAGACAAAGTGCATTATTGTTCTTCATGGGACCTTTGTATTTATTAACCATGAGTCTGATGCTAATGGGATTCACTCTTCTGTTGGATTAATGTTCAAGGTTAGATGGAAAGATGAGCTCCTGCTCTGGACCAGAAATAATTTGCCCACTGTCAATTAGAAGAGGAAAAGGGCAAGGTGGAGGTTGATCTTGGCATTAATAGGAATAATAGATGCTGAGGATGCATAATGAAACTCAATAAGATAATGTCCTAAAATCACATACTGACAAAGCTGCATAGTGCAGAGACCTTTTATCATTGTCATCTAAACAACATGAAATATAAGATAATAGTTCAACTCCTTTCTTTTTAATTTGATAGATAATAATTAATGAAACATCCATTTGATATAGATACTGTTTTATATACTTAAGACAAACCTATTTTTCATGTCACAGAAACTTAAAAATCACCAATTATTTAAAACATCATCTCTTTGTATACATGGCCTCATGCATATGTGTTTATATATCTTTATAATAACTGTGTATAAACATATTTACACATATAATGCAAATATGAATTAAATCTTATAGTAAATAAGAAAAAAATCAACCAAAGGTTTTTATTTTTTGATTGGTTATATATTTTATTTTCAAAGTAGACTTTTGAGCTAAACTTTACCTTAAACATACTGTCATCTTGAATAATTTGCCCCATTTATTCTGTCTCAATGATAAACACAGTCCTCACAATCTCCTGAAGGCATTTGTATTTCATATTAAAAAAAATCTTGGAACTAAATGATCTGATGGTATTGTTTACATCTTCCCCCTAAAATAACATTTCTAAATTGTATTAGAGCAAAATGGAAATAAGTACATTTGCACTTTTGGTCATGTGTATTAATCTGATTACTATAACTTTAACAGATTTCCTAAGTTAAGTAGCTTTAGAAGTAAAGAGAGCTCTTTGTGATTATAATTCTGTAACCAAAGTCACTAGCCTATACCTGGTGATAACCTTCTTGCTGGCAGAGTTCCAAGGCTCCATAAGAAAACAAGTGATAAGCAACACCTTGAATGCTCCAGTGTGTCTGACTCATTTCTCTTCTGCTTTTTACAGTATCACCAGTATTCAAGAGTTAGGAACCCATCTGGGTGACCTTTTTATTTTCCCAACCCACTACCAAAGGCCACACTTATGAACACTATCAGGTTTTTCACATTTTTAGAACTTTTCTGTGAGGATTAAATTCAACAAGAGTTTTGAATAATATAAACCATATTTAAATAACTGTAAACTGTTTATTAAAAAAATTTTACTAACCAAACTTTTTGTAAGGAGAACATATAGTCATAATTGTTAATCAATTGCTGTCACCAAGCAATCTTATAGAGGTCGAAACATGGGGTATGAGAGATGGCTCAGTAGTTAATGATGTACTTGTAGAAGACTGGAGTTTGCTTACCAGCACCCATCCGTTGAAGAAATCATTCAAGCTCCATGGGAACCTAAGCTGTCTTCTGGCCTTCTAGGGACCAGACACATATGTGATGCACATACAAGCAATGTATACCAAACATTAATACATACATAATACAAATAAGTAGATGTTTTTATGAAGAATATGTCTAGATAAATGACTATAGGAAAATTCGCTAAGTTATAAAAAGTTGAAATTAAAAATTTTTCTACTAAAATGAACCATGTTGCTAATCAGACATAACAAATCATGCAGGAGTAAAGTTGTATTCAGGATGTATGAGATGAGTGTATGATGAAACTGATAAACAAGATGTAAGTTAGCAAAAAAAGGACTCCCTTCTGACATGAGAGATAGATTCAGTTTTGTTATTGTATGATCTTAATCAAGCAACATTTCTGTATTGTCATATCTAGGTAAGTAAAAGGATATCGGCAGTCCCACTTCAAAATAACCGATAGCATGAATTAAAAACAAAAATAGACACTACACAAGTAGTACTCTTGATTTTAATGCCTATGACTAAAATTATTACCATTGTAGGCAACGAGTAAAATCACATCAGATGTAGAAGTTTGAGCAAGCTCTGGGCAAAATTAGCTCAGTGATTTTATTTCAAAGGCTGTTTGGACGTGAACTGTAGGATATAAAATTAACAAAAGTACAGGCTGAAATGAAACTGTAGGGCTTTGAAAGTTAACATAGGACACCAGGAACAACTTTTAATCTTTCTCTGCGTCAACCTTAGCACAATGTCTTGTTTTCATGATTCTCAGGAAACAATAGCATCATTGTTTTTGATTGTTTTGATTTCTATATTCTGCAATGGAAGCTGTCAAAAATATACTAGAGTGTGATATTGATAACATTAAAGCATATCATTGATATGCTTTAAAATGAGAAGAGTAAGATATGTTTTTTGTAATTAATGATAATTGTAAATTGTTGGATAGAGCAGTTACAGAGATATGTAAGGACACTGGCCATGAGAAATACATCTAAGGAAAGCTAAAAGCAGTATGTTTCTAAAATATCTTGAGAAGTAGTATTGAAAATATTTTGAAGTTTAAAGGTGAGCCTCAAGGTGTAATGTTCTGAAATTATGAAAGTGAAGCAGACTAGATGAGTTTGTATTCGGAAGTCAAGATATCCTATTTTACCAATTGAACCAGAATTCAACATAAGAATTCCAGAAAGAATTTGTCCTTAAGCAAATAAATGGCATATGAGGAATTACATATTAAAATCTTTAACAGAATTCTGGTTTTAATGAAACCAACTTAAAAGAGTCTGAAAAATAACTGGAAAAAAGGAATAAGAGGTCTTAAGTCCTGCATACAATGAACACTGAGACAATTGACTATAATACTGGATCATGAGTAGAAGAAGCAATTTCCAAAGTAATGAGGAAACATCAAAATGCCAAATGTTTTAATTGTGTTAGAATAGGACATCTGAGAAGAAATTGTACACAAGGAATTCCTAGGAATAATATCTCCTCTGAGTAAGGCAAGAGTAGGAGGACTCAGCATTCAGGTATGTAGAAGGTATGGCAAAGGGCAACATTGAACCAATAAATGCAGATCAACAAAAGAGAGACAAGGCAACCTAGTACCATTGGAAATCTCCTTTGGGGGCATTTCACAGGCCTCCAAGTCAAAAATGATTCAGTCATTCCCAGTCACTGTGGAGGACGTACCTAATGAGGAAAATTTAAAAATTTAAAAAAAAATTTTAAAAAATTAAAAAAAAAAACCCAGAGCCTTCTGTAAAAGACCATACTGTGCTGGATGATGGAATATAGAGAATAAATCAAAAATTCCAATAGGAAATAGGAAACATATATCTGGAAGACTTCTACAAAGTGTGTATAAATTACATTGTAATTGTGGATTTGATTGACATGAGTATAAATGTGAGTATCATTACTCCAGAATCTTGGCATCCAAATTGGCCTTTTCAAGAGGCATATGGTCAATTACTACAATTTGAAACCATATCTTAAGTGAAATAAAGCATGAGATGGGTTGAATGCACAGGGCCAGAAAGACAGAGAAGAAGGATGAGGCCATACATGGCCAGATTTGCATTGAATTTATGTGGTTATCATATGCTGCAGCAATGGAATACCCAGATTAACATTCCTGAAGTCCCAGAAACTCGTAATTCTTGAGAGATATTATAAGGTACTATACACAAATGTCATCAACTATTCAGGCTGTACAAGAACACAAAGCAATTGGCCAACATTTAGAGGTACCAATATCCTTACCATTTAAATGGTTAACTGAGAAACCAATATGGTTTAAAAAGAAGACAAACTGCAGACTTTAGAACAGCTGGTACAGGAGCAACTAGATGCTCACCATATTGAAGAATCAACCATCCCTTGAAATTCTCCTGTATTTGTTGTTAAAAAGAAATCTGGTAAATGGAAAATGATGACAGATTTACAAGCTGTCAACAAGGTAATTCAACCTATGTGCCCTGTAAAATCTGTAATTCCTCTGCCTTCTCTATTACCAAGAATGGCCTCTTATAGTTATTGATTTAAAAGATTGTTTCTTCACTATACCCTTACAAGAAAAAGACAGAAAAATTTGCCTTCATAGTGCCTTCTTAGAAAAATTCTCAACCTACTAGGAGAATGCCGTCCTTCCATAATGAAAGCTCAATAGCACCACCCTATGCCAATACTTTGTATGTCAACCACTGGAAATAATTTGTAAATGTTTTCTAAATCTATAATTTACCATTAGATGGGAGACAATTTTCTATCTGATTCAAACATAGATACTTTAGAAAGACTGTTTGAAGAATTAAAAAATTTTTGTCAAAATGGGGATTACAAATTGCTCCTGAAAGAATACAAAGAGATTCTATCAATTACCTAGGTTATAAAATAGATTTACAAAAAATTAAAACACAAAGGCACAAACTGGAAGAGAATGATTGTGAACTCTGAATGACTTTGATGATTGTTAGAGACATTTCCAGTCTACCACCAGCTGTTGGGATAACACCTGATCTAATAGTTCATTTAAACAAAACCTAAGATGGTAACAAAAACTTAAATAGTCCCAGAGAATTAACAGCTGAAGCTGAAAAGGAATTGCTTGTTGTTGAAGAAAAATTACATGAGGCACATGTGTATAGGGTGATTCCAAATCTTAATTGCATTTTAGTCATATTGCCTTCCAGAATTTCTCCTACAGAAATTTTTATTGCAAAGGGAAGCTGTTATCTTAGAATGGATAATTTTATCACATAAACCAAGTAAAACATTAAAAACTTATATGGAAAAAGACTTTGAGTTAATTATAAAAGGATGTTGAGACTTCGTCAACTAGCAGGTATAGACCCAGCAAAGATTATAGTGCCTTTAACTTCTGATAAAATTTTAAAAAATTATGGGAAGACAATGAAGCTTGGCAAAGAGCTTGTGCTAAATTTTAGGAGAGATTTATAGCAATTATCCCAGAAATTATAGAATTAACCTTATAAAGAGAACTACTCGAATTCTTCTCTGCATTGTGTGGAACACACCAATAACTGGAGCCTATACATTCTATATTGATGCAATTAAATCAGTAAAGGTATGTTACAAATTAGCAAATGTCAGTAAGGTGGAACAAAACCCTTATAATTCTGTCCAAAAGGCATAATTATATGCTATTCTCATGGTTAAGGGATTTTAAAGGACCTCTTAATATAATTACTGATTCACAATATACAGAAAGAGTTGTCTTGCATATTGAAACCATTGAATTTATGCCAAATGATACAGAATTGACTTAATTATTCATACAGGTTCAAGATATAACCAGGAATAGGCTTTGTCTCACATACATAACAACATCTGATCCCATGCAGGGCTCCCAGGTTCTCCAGCTCAAGCCAATGCAGAAATTGATCAATTACTGATTGGAAGTGTGTTGAAGGTCTCAGAATTCCTTAAAAAACATCATGTCAATAGAAAATGTTTTAAAAAAAGATTTTTTTATTACATGGCAACAAGCTAAAGAGATTATAAGGAGATATTCTACTTTCTCTTTTTTTTTATTGTTAAAAGAAAAATTTACATTTACTCCCCTTGTTCCCGGCCCTCCCGCTCACCCACTACCCCACTACCCTCCCCCTGCTTCCTTATGATGGTGCAGGATACCCTGTCCTATGGGAAGCCCAAGGCCCTCCCCCCTCCATCTCAGTCAACTAACTTAATTCTTATGCAATCAATAAATTGTTATGACCAAACACCGCTGCCTGCAGGGACTAACCTAAAGGGTACTCAAAAGAATGAAATCTGACACATGGATTGTTCCATTTTGCAGAATTTGGAAGGTTAAAATATGTACATCAGTTGGTGGGCCAGTCCCTCACGGTCCTGACTTCCTTGCTCCATCCAGCTGGACCAGGACTGAATAAGCATATGACCAAACCGGACTCTCTGAATGTGGCTGCCAATAGGGACTGACTGAGAAGCCAATGATAATGGCACAGGGACCTATCTATCACTTCTGCATGTATTGGCTTTTCGGGAACCTATTCTATATGGATGCACACCTTCTTAGACTGAGATGGAGAGGGGAGGGTCTTGGGCTTTCCACAGGGCAGGGTATCGTGCCCCCTCTTAGGAAAGCAGGGGGAGGGTGGTGGGCAATGGGGAGTGGGGGGTCTGGGACAAGGGGAGTAAATGTAAATTTTTCTTTTAAATTTAATTAAAAAATGAAAAAATATGTACATCACATCATTGACATTTATTCAGGTTTCAATAGGCAACTGCCATGAGTTCAGAAAAGGCTGATTCAGTAATCACACACTTATTAGAAGTTATGGCCATCATGGGTATACCTGCATAAATAAAGACAGATAACGGTTCAGCATGGGTCTCTAAGAAATGAAATATTTTATTTTGCTTATTATAATATAAAGCACATTACAAGTATACCACACAACCCTACAGGTCAGGCAATTATACAAAGATCAAATCAAACTAAAGGATATGTTAAATGAATAGAAAGTGATGGGAAATACCTCCAGAAACAGATTGCATAATGCTTTCTTAACTTTGAATTTTCTTAACAGTAATGAGAAAGGGACAACCGTAGCAGAGAGACATTGGATAATTAAAAAAAAACTTTTGAATTAAATCAGCCAGTGTACTTCAAGGATATATTAACCTCACAATGAAAGCCAGGAGGTACTTTGGGGAAGGGGTCTTTCTCTTGTATAAATAGGAGAAAAGTTATGGATATCAACAAAATTAATAAAGATTCACTTTGAAAAAGAAAAAATCTCTTGAGAAAGAGAAATGATGGCTCATCCTCAAAGTTGACAAATAATAAGGTGGTAAGGAAACCTCATAAGAATTGGGGCAAGGCTCTGTTCTCTTCTTTGGAGGAAAATACTCATCTTCAAAAAGTCAAGAGACGCTGGCTATCTAAATGCCTAAAGAGGAAGAGATAATTATCCAGATGGATAACCAAGCAAAGAGAATTATCACGTGTGAGAAAAAGTCATCTGAGGGTAAGAATCTCTGAATACTAAATAGAATTCACTTAAAAATCAAAGTTGGCTTTGGAGTTGGACAACCATTCTGTCCTTCACTAAATACAAGCATGTAAAAAGAAAATTTCAGAGTTTTCATCTCATGTCAGGACCATCTGGTATAGGACAGAAAGAAGAAAGAATTTAGAAAATATTTTACTCATTTTGACTTTATAGTACATTTCATTGAATATATATCTGTATAAATAATGTTTAAGTTTTTCACAATGATCAAAATATTACGGCAGTAATCATTGAAGTTTCCAGGAAGAAGACTGGGCCCCAAAGCAACAACTCCATCCTGTTGATATGATGTCATGATGCTGATAGTTCTACTATAAGACCTGTTTTGAATACCAGCTGCTCAAGATGGTTCCAACTTGGGTAGGTGAAATGGTTTAATTTTTTACCACGTTCTGGCCAGAACTCCAAATAGGAACCTCAGAGAAACCCTACCGAATACTCAGAGATTATTTGCAATTATACCAGACAGTAATCTTGGAATTTAACCATCATTTTACTTTCACAGGATCCCATAGAGAGGACATTGTTCCCATTACAGGTAGAAGTAATTATAAAAGACAACGTCCCCTCTCCCAACAAACTTTGTCCTCAGGGATAGGGACATCATTTAGGCGTTTATTATAATTGTTATAGCATTGGGGGTTGGGGAGAAAATTATGTAAGCTCAGAGATCTCTTTGAAAAAAGAGGAAATTGGATGGTATAATAGATTAGTGAGAGTAAGTAATGGAGTGGAACACTTGTGAGCTATTATTTACAGGATTTTTACATTAGTATGGACACTTGTATATTGATACAAACTTATATTATTTTGAATATGTTCTTATTTTCTCTACAATATTTGTATACCTAGGCAAAAATCCACAGTGTCCAGTCAGGACAAGCAGGATAAAAAAAAAAAAAAAAAGACTGGTCATTCTTTCCAAGTCAGGCTAAGACAGTTTGAAAATGTTCTTGCCTCTGGAAATGGTCTTAGTTACTTTTGGCCTTAGCCAAAGTTGGCTGCTCCAACGGTGCAAATGAGAATTTGGGTGATTTCCCAGGTAACCAGTTTTCTCTGTCATTTGTTGCACATTTTGGAAGTTGCTTGATAGATTGCTCTTCCTGCTTAATCAAGTAATATTATTTCCCTTCTCAGGTCTTTGTTGGGGTTGAAGACTAGATAGTTGTAGTCATTTTTCTCCAATGTCTTGAACAAGTTATTTATAACACAAGACTTAAGCTCCTTAGGATAGGATAATTATTGAAACATTTATCACATGTTCCTTGCTTGCTGTTGTAATTATAAATGTTATACCTGATATTTGTTCTTATTATATGTTATTGTGTATTAGACTTAGAACTTTCTTATTTAAAGGGGGAGGTGCTGTAGGAATTCCTACATCCAGTAGCCTTTAAGTTACCAGATTCTTGGGTGTGATCTCTTTTACTTATAAATGCCCATGTAAAGCACACATCTGGTCTCTCTTCCACCTGTGGGATTCAGTTGTTATTTCTCGTTCGAGCAGAGACTGTAATCTGTGAGTCTACCCCTAAATAAATAATCCTCTATTATAATCAATTCTGAGCTAGTGTGGGATTTCTTTTACACATCTGTATTCAGGAACATGCTACATTTATGCTACCATTTCTTGAAGATTTACTATATAGCCAGGCAATTCAAATGTTTATACAGTTGAACTCATTAGAACACTAGTGAGAACACTATGAGGTAAGAAAACAGATTCTCATGAGTCAGCAACAATATCATAAATTAGGTCATCAGGCAATTAGTGTTCCTGCTGATATCCTGATATGGGGAGTGACTGTGATGCTGAGTCATCTGCATCAACTTCCTTTCACCGATGACATGGGGAACTTCATGAAAGAGAGCACATAAAGGATGTCAAAGCCTCAGGATGGGGAAGAGAACTATGAAACACCATCTTCTTGAAATAACACATGCTCAGCACTAACTGGATTTAATGGGCTGTTAAAATTAATATTTTTTATAGAACATGAAGAACTTAGGAAGGAGACAGATTGGTTTGTGGTAGGATGAATTGGAGGAAAGCAGTAGGAAAATATATGACCAACATAATTTGTATCCCTGTATGGAATTTTCAATGACTAAATGAATAAATGGTTTTATTTCAATAATCAAGAGTATATTTACTTTTTGAAGTATGTAAATTGTGTGAAATAAATGAAACTCTATACATACTGCATTTTTTCCTATTCCACTTCTAGTATCCCCTTTTCTTTCCCATTCTTCTTCAGTCAGAGGTAAGACATGGTATGATAAAATCCTGAATATAAAAGAAGAATGATAGAAAAAAAAATAAAGCAAACTTAATGCCTAATTTTAAATTATATGAGATGCTTCTGAGGTTGAGTAAATTCAGTTGTAAATATAAGACAAACTTCCACAGCAGCAATAAATTTGATGATAAAGTTTTTTGATGATAAAATTTTAAAGTCATGTAGTATATTCATAAATCCAACTTATTAAGTATACTTTATATAATTTGTAATTAAATATAGACTTTTTTATCAATTTTGGTGTGCATGTCCTTTCTAATATTCACAACAAAAGGTAGAATGTTTTCATCACTTCTTACTCATCCATTTTCTCTGTCTTTATATAATGCACAGCTAAAATTATCTTAGATTTTTGTCACAATCAATAAGCTGAATGTTCTTGCTTATACAGACATATAAGTAGAAACTTAAATGTGATTTCTTTTTATTATCCTTCATCTGAACAGTGTAGTAGTGAAACTCACTACTTATCACTGGGTATCTCAATGGGTAAATTATTAATATGAATGAGGTTGTGTTTTCATTTTTTAAAATTATTTATTCAATTTGTCAATTTTATATACTATTCCAACATATCCATTCAACCCATGATGAAATTTGCTTTATGTTTTTATGGATTGTCCTATATATGTGTATACTTGTAAAGTTTTCTGTATAGATACTGGGATAGAGTGATCACATATTAATTTTATGATATAATCACACAAATTCTTTGAAAAATGAGGCTGTGGGTGCATGGAATTGAGATACTACTTTTCACGAGTAATTTCTGAAGACACTCTACTTCATCTTTTCGATGACAGCATAAACCTCAGTCAACAATTACTGGGATATCATAGCTGATTTTACATATTAGTTTCAAAATATATTTCCCACATTTCAGTCTAATTGTGGCCACAGAGTTTGAGAACCACATGCTTTATATGTTTGTTTTTCTTTAACATACATCACTTAAACATAATGCTTTATTTTGTCTCTCAATTTTGGAGGTTCTAGCCCAGGCATGCACATTGCCCTTTTCCTTCAACTGTAAGGCAGAATGTCCGTAGAGATTTCTCCAGCTTATGTGGTCGGGAACTACTGACTTCATAACCAGGGCATGAAACAGAGATGAGGGAGGAAATGCAATCTTCCCATCCAATTCAAGGCTGTATCCAATGATCAGTAGGTGTCCCATAGCCCAATTCTTTAAAAACTAGGACTTTTTCTTAACTGTACCATGCTGTGGACAAAGCCTCCAGTTACTTTAGAGACCTTTAAACTGCAGTAGAGACTAATGGGAAATTGCATTCTCCCTTGTAGATAAATTGCTCCAGTCTTACAATTCTTTGGCTCCAGGCTTCTCTGTGAAGTGGAAAGAATAACACAGCATGGCTTCTTTTCTGCCTTTCTTTGTTTGCCTTTGCACTCTCTCAGTAGACAAATCTCTTTTTCATGGAAGTCTTTCCAGGCAGATTGTGGGTACAGATTTTCTATGTAACATGAGAATGAAAGGCTCATCCTCAGAGTTCCCACACCTTTGTACATCTCTTGTTTTTTTTTTTCCCTCACTAAAGTGATATTTAGTGACTGAAGTCCTGCCTAAGAACTTAATCTGCCTCAGGATGAAAAAGCCAAAATCATTCCTTTGGCAGTTCTTTACCAGATAAGGAACAGGGTTTGTTTAGAAGGCTTGCTTTGATCCCATTCTTAAGCCATAGTGGATGTAATGGTCAGTATTGATTATTGACTAAGAAGATCTAGACTCACCCCGAGACAAGTCTCTGGGAATTTATACAAGTGATTATCTCTATAAAAGTTAGATTCTTGGGATGCATGATATGTATTTATTTGTTTGTTTTGTTGCTATGATAAAACACTAATATTAAAAGAAAAAAATAAGCTAGGAAGGGAAAGGTTTATTCACACTATTGGGGAGGAAAGAACTGCAGCTCCAGGCAGAAATATGGAGGCAGGACCTGAGAGGGCATGGTTTACTCTTGCTTGTTCCATTGATTTTCTTGTACAGTTCCAGACCACCTGCCTATGGATTGTACTGCCCATAAGGGACTGGGAAGTACTACAGCAAGAAAATATCCCACAGATATGCCCACAGGCCAATTATTTAATGGATGCAATTCTTCAGTTGTGGTTTCTTATCCTAAGGTGCTTTACCTTGTGTTAAGTTGACAATACCAACCAGGACAAAAGGTTTTCCTAACTAATTAAAGTGATATAAGAAGACACTATAAGTATAGGAAATACCAGTCGAAGGCCTGAATTAAAGGGAATAAAACTAGTTGATCATAAATATTTATTGCTCTCTACTTCTTTATTATTATTCTTTAAAAGAAAACTAACTTTTTTCATTATACATACCAATCCAAGTTTCAACTCTTTCCCCTTCTCCCATTCCCTCCACATACCCTCCCACCCAACCCCTATCCAATCTCTGAGAGAGTAAGGCACATTGCTTTGGGGAAGTTTCAAGGTCCTCCCTACTATATGCATCCATCCAAAGAAAAATGTTTTTGAAAAAGCCAG
>JAQHUG010000393.1:641774-658717 GCA_028555095.1 Dicrostonyx torquatus | reverse complement strand
TGGATCCTGAGGTAGGTTAATTCCAAGTTTTCTGAGAAACTGCCAGACTGATTTCCAAAGTGGTTCTTTACAGATCTTAAAAGAACAATAATCAACTTCATATGGAAGAACAACAACAAGAACAAAAGACAGGATAGCCAAAACTATCCAGTACTATCAAGAAACTTCTGGAGGCATCACCATCCTTGATATCAACCTGTATTACAGACATACAATAATGGAAACAGCTTGGTACTGGCATAAAACAGACAGTTTGAACAATGAAATTAAATTAAAGACCCAGATATTAACTCACACACCTATGATCGCCTGATTTTTGACAAAGAAGCTAAAATTATACAATGGAAAAAAAACATCTTCAACAAATGGTGCTGGCATAACTGGATGTCAACATGTAGAAGAATGAAAGTAGATCCATATCTATCTCCATGCATAAAACTCAAGTCCAAATGGATTAAAGACCTCAATATAAATATGACCACACAGAACCTGATAGAAGAGAAAGTGAGAAGTAGTCTTTAATGCATGGCCACAGATCACTTCCAAATATAACCCCAGTAGCAGATACTGAGAGCAACAAAAAATAAATGGGACCTCCTAGAACTGAGAATCTCTGTACTTCTTGACTGTGTACCTTGTCAACAGCTGTCTCAAGCTCCTGCCGCCATAAATATCTCACCATAAATAGAAAAATGACTAACACAGGGACAATAATGCAGAAATGTAAAGCAAGGGAAAGGATAATAGAAACTTGCCTAAAAATCTAAAGTGTTTATCTCCATGTCATCTTGCAGATTTGTTTTAGGGCATCTTGCCTTCAGAAACCTTTTTAAATTTTCTTTTTCCATTCTTTGTATATCACATTTCCCTGGATCAATAGAAGATAGACAGATAGATGACACTATGTTTAGAGAAGCAAATAGTAATATGATAAATGATTGTAAGGAAATAAAAAATAAACACAAACATGTATATATACCTATATTCTTGATTAATGTGACCCAAACTTTATGAAAACAGAGATCACTGTCTAAACCAGAGAAGTAAATAGGATTGGGTTACTCTGGAGAGAGAAGATAAAATATTATGAAATGGAAAAAAGGGAAAATAAAGAATGAGGAACAGACACCAACCACAAATACATCCCTCAGAATTAGAATATGAGGGTGAGTAAATTTCATTTTGTGTTTCTGACACTTTCCTTTCACACTGAACACCTGAAACAGTTTTATTAGCTACCCAACACTTTCCGTTGTTGGCATGTTAATTCCTTATAAAATATTGTAGCCTCTGGAAATTTTGGCAAGACAAAAAGATTAATATATTAGTAACAAAAAAGCAAGCTACTGAGGAGATATTTAGTCAAATTCTAATTATATTCTAGGCTACTATCAGGTCAAAAAAGAAAATCATTAAGGTGACATTGTCACTTGTCCTCAGACACACAAAGAATGGAGAGGAAGCTACTCTGGGTTTTTATTTTATCTAATAATAAAATGAAGATCATAAAGGACAGATGAAGTGACAGAATTTTGTAATGTATACAGTTTTTATGTAAGACAGCAATTTATTTGAGGTCCATTATTCCTTACAACTCTAAATTGAGCCAAGTTCAGAAGAAGCTCCACTTGAATCACTGTTGTACCTTGTTCACTTTTAAATTTTGATTATTCTTCATTTCAGTCTAGAAACCATATTGTCATTTGGAAATCAATATAGTCTAATATGCCTTATTATTTTGAAAACACTGATGACTACCTCAAATACATGAAAGTGAAATTTGTAGTTTGACAATAGTTGGAAGGCATTTTGCAGAATCATCTTTAATTTTACAAGCATGAGAAATTAATTAAAGGAGTTTTGTTATTTATTGCTTTCAGAAACAGTTTGTTTTGACCAGTATCTTGTTGGTAGAATGTGTGTTCAGTTTTTAATAGAATGACATCGGTTACATTTGGTCATTTAACTGGAAAAGTTTGTCATTAAGAATGTTTCAATCAGACATTTGACAGCAATCATTAGTGAAATCTCACATTCACTTCAACTTCTAGCTCAAGTTATATCCAAAGTCAAATTTATAAATTTGTAGTAGGAATAACACTTCTGACATTTTAGGAATTAGCTAAGAAAAATTGAAGCCAAAGGCATTGGAAGTCCAAATGTGTTCTTATTTATAGCTCAATCCAAATGGACAGATTTGGTGATATTTTTAAAGACAATAATTGAGTACTTATGGACTCTACCTTGATTTTATAATTAGGTGAATAGTGTAGCTGTTCCTTTTTAGGATGAGGTCAATTCGTATATTATTAATTTATCAATTATTCATAAATCATTGTAAAAAGAATTTTTCTCAGATTAAATAAATCCCTTAAATTCTTGCATTATAACTTCATACATAATACAGACCTAAATGTGCATTTTCTTTAATAATGAGGGAAATGAGGAAAGGTGCTGAATTACTTTCCTATTTTTATGACATTGTGAGTTAGCAAAAGCAATTTAAGGATAAATAGTTTATTTTTTTAAGTTCCTAGGGTACATTGTCAATAATAGCTAGGAAAACATGGCAGAAGGTGAAGAAGATGCGGTAGAAGTTATAGAGAGCAGGCTGTTCGAATTGCATGCACACTACAGGTAAGACTAGCATATGGGAGTGAGATGGTATACCAGTTGAAAAAAAATCTTATAAAGGAATTTAACAGTTCCATAATTTACAAAGGAAAGAAGATAATAATAAATGAAAATGTTGGGAAATTAAAATAGAGCTAATCTAAGGCCCTGTGCTTCAGGAATCTTTTATACAAGTGTTTATTTACATCCTGTCAATTTGTCTACTTTGTATGATCCTCTTGAACTTGCACCAACAGTAGATTCCATAAGAGTAAAGATTAATGATTGGGCTCAGAACTTCAATTAGACAGAGAAAAGGAGTGTTTATTTGCAATACCTTGGAAGAAAACAAAACAAATCAAAAAACAGTTTGAAACCCG
Source organism: Dicrostonyx torquatus (assembly GCA_028555095.1). Classification (NCBI taxonomy): domain Eukaryota; kingdom Metazoa; phylum Chordata; class Mammalia; order Rodentia; family Cricetidae; genus Dicrostonyx; species Dicrostonyx torquatus. The sequence continues at coordinate 655,724 of JAQHUG010000393.1, read as the reverse complement.
TGAGTAATTCATTTGGATTGGGTCTTGTTGGCTTTTTGTAAATATTATTGACTAATAGTCAATGATAAGTTCACTGTGCAGAGCCCAGTGGGCAGAGTACTGAGCATAGCATCCCATAATACTTCTTTGTACTAGTAAAGTATTTCTAGGCGCAGGATAGGGAGTTGTAGGATTTACTGTCTTTATTAGGAAAAGAAGGTGATGGGAAAATTTGTGAGAGTTGCAAAGTGAATACATTGTGACACTGACTGAAATGGATTACTCCAGAGGAAAGCCAGATACATCTTTGATCTTTTAATACGCTGCTGGATAGAAGAAATTAAGCAGCAGGAAGGGAAAGCCTTAGCTTCCTCCCAACTCCTGATGCTTCAGCCTGGTGCTTTAAATATCCCGGTAACTACCTCCTTGTAAGTCTGTCACCTTACAGTAATTTCAAATGTAGTGAACTCCTAAAGCTATGGATGCTTTATAAAGCTACAATGTAAATTTATTTCTCTCCATAATCCCTGTCCCTTTCCCTGTCTCCACATAAAATTCGGGAGATGTAACATTTCATTATTAATTACAGCCTCAGTGAGCTGACTGCCAGAGTGGAACCCGCAGTGCTGCCTCCACCAGGCTGCTGAACTTTCAGCCACTTGCTCATTAGGCTTAGGGTGATGACGGAGTTTATAGAACCTGATGTTTGTAATGGACAGTAGACCTTAAAAGGAAGGCGTAAATTGCTCAGTTGAGGAAACCAAATGACACAGAGAGTGAACCAGAGTAAGAGCAAACTAATTGCCCTATAAAAGTAAGTAAGTTGTATCTTTAGAGGTTTTATTTTTACAAAGGATGTAAGAGTAACTCTAAGACAGTATGAAGATACTGTGAGATTGATAACTGAGAGCAATCACCTTAAAAGAGCAGAACAGGAAAAAAAATCAAACCAAGTAAATATAAAGAAAATAAGGCTACAATGGTGTTTCTTCTTTCTTTTCTCTCTCTCTCTCTCTCTCTCTCTCTCTCTCTCTGTGTGTGTGTGTGTGTGTCTGCCTGTCTCTGTCTGTCTGTCTGTCTGTCTCTCTCTCTGTTTTTGTTTTTTTTTTTTTAATTTGGTTTTGTCGAGACAGGGTTTCTCTGTAGCTTTGAAGCCTGTCCTGGAACTAGCTCTTATAGACCAGGCTGGCCTCGAACTCACAAAGGTCTGCCTGCCTCTGTCTCCCGAGTGCTTGGATTAACCACTGCCCAGCTGGCTACAATGATGTTAACTTGGGTTTCAAGTAATATTCTACAGATGCCTTTCCAGTAGCATTTAAACACAAACTTTAGTAAGATGTACTTTTCTAATGAGTACAAGTCAATTTTAGAGTCTATGAACAAAAAAATGAAATTTTCTGTCCCACAAGATTTTATAAAAAGCTATTTTGGGGGCCAGAGGAATATCTCAGTGGTCAAAAGCACTGACTGCCAAACCTGAAACCATACTCTCTATCCAAATTCCTGTGACCGGAACTGAGAATGGAAAGAGAGAACCAAGCCTAAAAGCTGTAATCTGGCCTCTAAGCACATAAGATGGTTGGTGTGCACACGTGCACACACACACACTAAATGCATTGATCTAAAACTTTCTATATTTTTCACTCACTAAATACAATAAACTAATAAATGCACAGTATTCCCCAGCTTATTTTTTAATTTTTAAAATGTGTTAATTATCTAAACAATAAGAGACAGTATGAGTAATACAATACATGAGTTCTGTTGTCTTGTGATTAATACAAATGGTGACAACGCAGGAAATGCAGATCAGGTAAAGATATATGCAAGGTACATACATGGAGTAGAGGATGAGCATGTACACTCATGCAGAATGAAAGGTGTATGAGAAGACACTAGGGAAGAACAACTGATATTCAGGTAGAGAGATATGTCATACTTCTCACAGCTCTTAGGAAAGCACTGCTCCTAGGTGTGTTCTGAAGCTTGTGGCCGAGAGACTGGAAAAGACCAGTTGATTTCATTGCATCCTCAAATGAGATAGATCATTGTATGGTGACTCAGAGTAGAAGATTGGAACATCATGTTATCACTTGGATATCATATCTATTAAAAGGATTATTATGGCTATATTTGAGACTGAAAATATAATTAGGAATTTCTGTTGATATTTCCTCTTATTCTTATGTTCGGCCTCAATTTTATGTATGTTATAATCTACATTATAGTCAATGAAAGGATGGTAGCTGACAATGCTGCATTTTCTTCTTTTCTACCATTATGTTGTTACTTTGGGATCCCAAAGATGACTCAGAGGGTGAAGATACCTGCCACCAAGTCTGATAGCTTGAGTCTGATACCTCAGTCCCAATTGGTGGAAGGAGGAACCAATGACCATAGGTTGTCTTCTGATCTCCTCATGTGTGTAGTACCATGTGTGTGTGTGTGTGTGTGTGTGTGTGTGTGTCTGTGTGTGTGTGTGTGTGTGTGTCTGTGTGTGTGTGTGTGTGTATACTATACACACACCTAAAAACAGAGTCACGTACAATAAACAAATAGATAAGAAAAAACTTACAAAGATATTGTGGAGTCTTGTCTACTTAACTAACAAAAATATGAAGGTAATGAGAAAAAATCCTTTCTTATATTATTATTGAAAATCTATTTTTAAAATAAAAGAATACCTAACTTTGGAACTTTGAAAATATCACTTATTGTCTAAAATCTTAACTAAGGGAAAATTATAATTCTAATGTTAAATGAAAGGAATAGAAAACGATAATTATTAGAAAAATCTTCTAAGATGAGCTAATTCTACAAAACAAACAATTAAAAACCAAATGTATAATTTTAAAATGTAAGCGTTTATTAGAGTTCATTTTAAATTAAGCTCATTTCTGGCCACACTTCATGATGGTAAAGCAGAATTTCCACATCTCAAAGACATAAATTTCACAGAAGTAGCACTTGCTAAAGAAACAGAAACACAGTTCATTTGGAAGTTTACAATTTTCATATCATCTGATAAATGGTGCTTATCTCATAATAATAAATGCTACGTAGACCAAAGTGTTTGACTGCAAGCAAAGTAGACTGAGACAAACTTTACCAGGGTTTTAGCCTCCTTGTGGTATGTCACGTATGACAATAAATCTGAAGCTTTATATGAGTTCTTTGAGTCTCTTGGGACTGACATTTCTCTTCCTGGATGATACTTTAGGACATTTACTAAATATAGCACTGTGTACTTTGCAGTGATTAGTGATGACTAGATTCAGTGACTGCTCACCTCTATTATAAAGTTTCATTTAACATTTCTGATTATAATTGTAGAAAATAACCCCATGCGTTCATAGATGTGTGCTTCTCTCAATCCAGCCCATCAATTTTCCAGGAGCAATTGCCATAATTTAAGCCTCCACCTAACTCTTCCCCTTCAATTGTAATTGGAAGCACCTATTTTTAAAGTAGTCTATTCTTGTGCCCTTATGTTATCTTGGTAATTTATTGAGATCCCACTGCCCCAAAGAGGCACAGGGGTACTATAAATAAGTCAGCCTGATCATTGCTTAAACTGGGCTCCATGGATACACAGTGAGTTCTGAATAAAGAGAGGCAGGAAAAAATGGCTATACATCCTATTGGTTGATCATTTTGATGTATCATTAATTTATTCTCATCAAATTGAATACACATGGTCACATAGGTGCAATTTATCGCCATATATTTAGATTGTAAGGCAAATAGAAATATTCTAATTTTACCTATTGACATTATTAATTACAGGGAAATGGAAGCATTGCAATTTCCACTGTAGAGCCAAAGATATGCCACAGTTCATATGGTTGCCTTTAAAGTCCTCCTTATAATAACTTTAATTTGCTATTAACATTCAATATAATGTTCTCCGTTTTCTAAAGCTCAAGATGGAACGTGTAACCTTGTATTGCTTTTATGCACATTTCAAACATAATTTAGTGCCCTAGCTTGGTCCAAAATAGGAAAGATTTGGGCACAATGTTTTTTACTTATATAAGCCCTTCTCACGTAACTGAGAGGTGAAAGTTTTAAAAATACATAAAAAACTGTATAAAATTCTGCTTATTTTTTATTATGCAAGATATATGGCAATTATAAAGAGTAATTAAATAACGATTCTGGAAAATTGGTGGATATATTTAAATAATTGTTTTGAACTGATGGAAAATGTAAGATGCCTTTTCTCCTCCAAAACTGTTCATAACATGGCTGGGTAAAATTTTCAGTGGTAGAAAATGAAAATAAATATTTTCTTTTATTGTTGGATTAAAGGTCTCTACCATACTTGTTTCTTAATTGAATGTTTTTAACTGAAGTTAAAATTTAACATGCTAAATATGTTTTATTATAAATAAAATCAGATAGGTTTTATGCCATATAAGTTTTTATTTGTTTATTTATTTTGTTTGTTTTTTTGAAATGGGGTTTCTCTGCAGCTTTGGAGCCTGTCCTGGAATGAGCTCCTGTAGACCTGGCTGGCCTCGAACTCACAGAGATCTTCCTACCTCTGCCTCCCGAGTACTGGGAATAACCACTGCCCTGTTGTCATCTAAGTTTTAAAATAAATTTTTACAGACTAAATATTTGTTTCACAATAAATTTATTATCTATATATCATGCCATAGATCTTATAGTGTCAAATTTTCAGCATATTTTATATTTTTCAATAAATAAGATGATTCCACATGCATGAGTATATTGGTTTGAATGGAGGATCTTTCAAACAAAGAAAAATATTAGGCTTCAGTGTAAATTATAAACTGAACTTTTGTAGACATAAAAACCAAGTAGTAATTAGAATATTTCAAAATTTCTGAAGTTTCGGTAGAGGTAAGTTCAATTAAAAGTTTCCTCTTTATACATTTCTTATTTTTAGAAGGCAACAATAAAATCTGTAAAAAGGTTAATGAACCAGGATTATTAATTTAATCATTGTTACCCTGTATACTTATCAAATCAGTAATTCTCTTTAAATTAGACATTAAAAAATTTAAACTCCACTTGCTACTTAAAATATGCTACTTTGTATGGGAGCTCCTGCTCCCTTGGTGAAATCAGCGTCCTCAGCTAAGAAAAATGAGAGTGTAATTGGTAGGAGGTACACAGATGCATGTGTGCTGGCAGCATCCTGTATCAAAGCATCTGCAATGACTGTCTGCATTATGTTTCCATTTAGCTGGTGTCATCTCTGTGTTACTTGCATTCATTCTACAGTTTGCAAGAAAGAAAAGCATACCACAGCAATCCTGCAAATTCTGGAAGTGTGTGGTAAACTGTCAGAATCCTTTGTATGGTTTGTTTATCATGATATTTTATTTGGCATACAATTTCTCAATAGATCGAGTTCTTCCAAAATGCAAAGGAAATTGCCTTGATAAATGCATATTCCAAAGTTTATCAACATCTAAATGGAGAAAGCTTAATTCTTCATATTAGTATTTGGTTCAAATCAGCAAAGGTTTCCTGACACATTATTGTTGATATAATTAAAAGGGTCCAGCTTTTCTTTCTTCTGCCTGTCATCTCGTAGTATAAGCAAGTGCCATGTGGCTGCATCTTAATCACGTGCAAGCTGGAGGGCCATTCGTTGAAAGCCTGTTTCAGTTCATAGATATGAGAGATTGTAATATTTTAACATTTCCTGCTGCCAAGTTGCTAAGCAATAAAACTATTTTGGCACACTGCTGCCAGTTCATCATGAAGAACTACTTCAGTTTCCCTTCGTCTCTTGATGAAACAAATGGAAGGCAGCTGCACCAAAAGGCCCTTCAGAAACTTGTTGCCAAACAAATCCCTGGAACTTTCACCTCTTTGCATAGCTAACAGACATGGCCAGACACAGAGAAATCCTGTGTATGCATCAGCATAGGAATCAAGTCTTAAGGAATCCTAATAAAATTACACGAATATTAGCTCATTATAATTCTAGCCCCATGCTGCCTTTCCTTATTCCCTTCCCCAAGGCATACATAAATGTGACAGTTTCTCAACTTAAGATATCTATCATTTCAATGTCAAATTAAAGTCAGACATACTCATAGAACAATGGGCTAAATTAAATATATATTTCTGGTTGCTTTTTACCCATCTTTAAATTTTTGATTTTTCTAGTCAGGGATATGCCAGCTTGACAATCCAAATAAAAAATAATTATATATAAAGCACTTCAATCAGTGTATCAAAATAGTTTACTTTTATATATCATATATATGATTATATATGCATATAATTGGATAACACGGTATATATTCTTCAAAACTTTATACTGGTGCATCTGTATATTTTTGAGTATTTGGATTTAAGTATATATAAGCCAAGAAATTTAGAATCTAGAATCCTCTTTTCCCATTTCATAATCATTATAATCATCATCATCATCATCATTTTAATATAAACTTAATCAGATCTTGAGCATATTGAGGTAAATTCTTACCATGTCAGGGAATTAAGAAACCACCCACCCAGTGTCTTAATTAAAGAATCCTGATTTGGCAGGTCTCCTTGGAGGTTAACATACATGAATTTCCAGTGAAAACTTCTATGTGCAAAGTCATGCAATTCTTCAGATCATCCACTTGAAACCTATTTATATATAAACAATGATACTCTTGCCTCAGAGAGAGATGCCATGTTCCTCTACTTGCCAAGATTCATCTCTAAGCTATCTGTAACTCAACTTTAATTCCGTTCCCCCTGGATTGTTCTAGGTAAAACAAGAATATACGGCACAAGCACAATAGAAGACAAGTTGTGAATTTTCTGTATAACACACATCTCCCTCATTTTACAGAAACTTGATTCCTTACTAACCTGTAATCTCTACAAGAGCAGAGATCAATATTGGATATTTATCCAATAGCTAGACAGATTCTTGGAGAATATCCTATATAATCAATATGCTGAGGGCAAAGTGATATATTTAAATGTCATGGTTTGTCTATTCCTGTCTTTGCCTTTGAGAAAAGTGAACAAAGAGATACAACAGATCAATTATAATAGTTGTAAAATCCATGCAACGTCAGTGAAATATTCAAATAAGTAAATAGAAAGTTTAGTCTGGTGAGAGAGGTAGGAAAATATTTAAGGAACTGCATTTGATGCTTAATTTATACAGGCTTTCATCAATTAATAGAAAGTTGCCAGGCTATAATGTGTACAGAACAAAAGTAGTTAGATCTTGACAATACATAGAAAGTTATTCTTGAAGGAAAGATACCTTAGTCAAGGTTAACCAGCCAGGTTTGAATGTCAGAAAGCTAGTGGGTGACTGGGGCTTTTCCTTTTTGAGTACTGTGAAGGAATTAGGGAGAGAGATGATATTGAACATTAGTAACTGAAAAATATCATTAATGAAATAAAAGAGAATGAATAGACAAGAAATTTTCATGAAATAATTGAAAATAGACCGGAAATATTTGGAGTTTTAAATTACTGCCATGCAGATTGTTTATTTCTTTATTTTCTACCTTCCTTTCTTCTCTCCCTTCTTCCCTCCTTCCATTCCTCCCTCCTTCCTTTCTTCTTTTCTTTCATCTGCTACTGTGGCTACAAAGATTTTCACTTAAACCTTACGCATGGATTCTGACAATAAGAAATTAAGTGGTTAGTAGAACATAATAGAAACAAAGAACATTGGAAAAATTGAATTTGTATTTAATTATCAGACTTGACTTTAGAGACCTTGAATTTGAAGTGTTTCTAAGACTTGTTAATAGTGATGATGAGACTTTTTCCCACATAATTCATTTTGATCATATTTTCGCACCTATAACTCTTCCCAATACTACTAAAATCCCTAACCAAATCTCTTTTTACTTTTTCTCTCTGTTTTTCAAAACAAGTAACAACAAAGAAAAAACAAGAAAAAAATCCAATAAAACAAACAATGAATACACAAAATAACACCTAGTAAATTCTGTGTTTCCCAACTATTCCTGGACATGGGGCCATATCTGAACTATGCTTCATATTTCCAGTTGTTGGTGTGAAATTGGTGAAAGTTCTCTATCACATCCCAGCAAGTATCAATTGCAAAGAGCTTCTTTGTTAGAGGTGGGAATTTGTGCCCACTTCCATTTCTCAGAGCTAGGATTGCGTCTGAATTTGTGCAGGTTTTGTGTGTATTGTCATAGTACCTTTCAATTCCTGTGTGGATTAATCCTGTTATATCTGGAAGAGCCTAGGACTAATCTATCACCTGACTCTTACAATCTTTGTAGCTCCTCTTTTGCATAGATCCCAGATCCTTAAAGCAGGGGAGTTGATAAATGCATTCCTTAGTACAGAGTTATTCAAAATGAATGGCTTTTAAAGACCAATTCTAACATAAAATTTTTTAGGGTTTATCAATACATAAAGGAATATTAGTTTAGTATACTACTGTTGTGATAAAAAAAAAAACCTGATTTAAAGCACCTGAAGAAAGGGTTTACTTGGTTTATATAACCAGAATCACACTTCGCTGAAGGAAGCCAAGGCATGAACACAGATTGGCCAGAAACCTAGAGAGATTAGATGCAGAGGCTATGAAGGAATATTATATACCTGTTTACTCCCCCGGCTTCCTCAGCCTGCTTTCATATAGAACTCAAGACTACCAGTACTTTGGTTTCCCCATGCACTGTGGCCTGAGCCCTCCACTCAGATAATGATACAGATTGCTTGCCTGCGGCCCAATTTTATGCAGCATTTTCTCAATTAGGATTATCTTCTTTTAGAAGACTCCAGGTTATTGAAAATTGACAAAATAAAAATCAGGCCAACACAAAACCTTACTAGTATCTTAAGAGACATTTATGAGGTCACCCAATATGAATTCATAGAGTAAGAATAAAATGCCTGTCTTGCACAGAATGTCCCTGGGATAGAAATTCTCTAGATAGACATTTCAGCACATAAGAGAAAAAACAATAACCTTGTGCAGTTAGTTGCAGGAAGCAAAGGAAGACTTTCATTAGAGGGTGGCCAACTTAAGCACTGTAGCTTCTCAGAAGTCCTACAGCTTTACTGAGCATTTGTCAAGCTTTACTCTGACTTCCAAACATTCTTCCCAGATTTATAGACACTTTCATCCATGAAATGTGGTTTGGCAACCTTCTACTATTCTAATAAGTGTGAATTATAGAAAATAATAATTTATTTCCCTCAGAAACATAATTTGCTCCTTTAAAAGTCATCTTCCTAGTAGTTAAGAAGCAGAATTAATTTCTGTCACCTAAATTTGCTGAATCTTAAAAATAATATCCATGGGTTAAAATCCAGTATATTTCCAGGAAATAAGTAGAATGAATGGAAATCTTACCCAGCTAATGTAGTAAAGAGATAATTGATTTATGTTACTGTCAGCCTAAATTATTTTAGTTTGTCTACTCTCAATTGTAACAGCATTAGTTATAATTTTATGTGTGTATAAAATAAAGAAGAAGAAATGGAAACACTGACTATTTTTGGCATCCTGATCCATGCTGTAAAATCTGACAATAATTAAGATTTTTCAATAAAGGTAAAAGAGAAAATTTTGATGGAAATGGGCTTTATCTTCTATTCGCTATGGAAAAGCATCTTTCCCAGGTTAAAATTTAAATAGGTTTGTCTAGTAACAATTATATAAAGGTTTCTTCCAAATTCATCGATTTGTGATAAAGAAACTATGGTAATTTGTAAACTGTACCTTCCCTGCTAATAATGGAACAAAACTACATCTGTTCAAGTCAGAGACATCTTCTAGCACAGACTCAGAGACAACAGCTATAAGTGTCATTGTAAATATAGATATTCATTTTTAAATTATTATGCTAAATAATGATTTCCTAATAGCAGGACCACAAATTTGCCATATATAACCAAGATTTGATATTATGAATTTCTTCCTAAATTGTATTCTTTACTTTTGTGACATCCCCAAATTATCTAGTGTTTCCATACTATAAAGGTGAGTCCTCACTGTCAACTTAACAGAATTTAGAATCACCATAGGTATGCTTCCTGGGCCTGCCTAGGCAGGTCACTCCATAAATATATAACTGAGGGAAGAAGACCCTCACTTGGCTCTGTGCCATGGATTGAAGTGCACCTGAATGCATAGGAAAAAATGAGCTCCTCACTAGATATTAGATACACATACCTGCTTGTGTCATATTCCTGCCACAACAGATCAAGCTGCTCTCACTGCAGTCTGTGCCATGATTTCTGTCCTTTCCACAGAGACAAGATAAACCCTTCCTTCATAACTTACTTTGTAAACTGAATGACACACATGCTATTCTTCTGCTAAAATTCACTGAACTTGAGTATACACATGTATATATAAATCAATGAATGACTACTTTTTCATAAAACATAATTATTTAAGAGCTTTCACTGTAATATGATTTAATTATTGAATTTTTTAAAGGTGTTTAATTAATCATTTACATTTATATATAATATATATAATATAACATTCTATCTAGATCACAGGTTCTCAATCTGTAGGTCACAACCCCTCCATAATCATTAAATATCAGATATCTTGCACATAGCACAGTTACATTAAAATTCATAGCAGTAACAAAATTACAGTTATGAAGTCACAACAAAAATAATTTGATGTTTGGGTATCATCACCACTTAGAAAACTGTATTAAAGGATTGTAGGAAGGTTTGGAACCACTGATTTAGATTCTTATGGAAACTAATTACAGAGTTCAATGAGAAAAATAAATACCTTAAAATAGTAATGTATAATTTCTACCTTTTATTGTTGTGGGATAACCCCTCTGCACACTGTGACTGTATTGCTCTCATTGTTTGATAATAAAATATGCTTTGGTCTATAGCAAATCAGAATATAGCTAGGCAGAAAAGCTAAACGAATACAGAGATGAAGAAAGGCAGAGTCAAGGAAGAAGCAAACAGCCACCCAAGAAACAAAATGCCAGCAGACAGTTAAAAGCCATGGCTGCAAGGCAATTCTTAGATGAATAGAAATGGATTAATTTAAATGTAAGAACCAGTTAGTAGTAAGCCTGAACTATAGGCCAAAACAGTTCTGTAATTACTATTTTAATTCTTACTCTTTTAAAATAATTCTTATTTATTTATTTTCACATGTGTATTTACATGTGTGTAGGTGCCTGCAGAGGCCAGAAGATGGCAGATTCCCCTGGAGCTGAAGTTTCAGGTGGTTGTGAGCTTTCCTACATGGGTGCTGGGACCCGAACCCAGGGTATCTGAAAGAGCCAAATAAGCTCTTAACAGCTGAGTCGTCACTTTGGCCCTCTTAATTCTTACTTTTAAATCTAAACAATAGTTAATTCAACCTTTTCTATGAAATCTAAGATTATTCAGTCTTTAGACTCTATCATAAATACCTGGAGCTACTCTTGGGTCCCAAATATCTGAGTGTAGCCCTAGACAGCTGGCATAAAGACTTTCAACTGGCTATAAAAAAAAGAGAAAAATAAATATCATAATAACTTTCACAGTCTATTTTCCCATGATGCTTACTTGTTTTAAAGGACATATATTTTATTATTAAACCTTCAATTATGTACCGTTTCCTTTTTATTTCCTGATATTGTTTAATTTTTTGCTTTTGACCTTTTCTTAAAGGTATTGGATAATTCAGAGCTTTCTTTCAATTGTCCTTAAAATGTATTGATTTTTCCCCATTATTGCTCATTCAGTAATGCCTCCATCAGCTAAATCTATTGATTTTGTTCAGAAGGTCATAAGTCTACTCATCCGAATGTTCATTCTGATATCAAAACAAATCACTATTCCCTCACCTGATTTAGTACATTAATAGATTTTATTTCTATGTAATCTTCTCTTCTTGCTCCCTGCAATATTTTCTTTCTTTTGCAATGACAATTTTAAGCAATAAATCAGATGTCATGCTTTTCTCTGCCTCCCACCTTCCATTTCTTTTATATCATTCCTTAAACAGAAGTTGTTCTTCAGTGTTATTGATTGGGATGGATGATCCAGTGTATGTCTATGTCTGAATGTAATTGTATTCTCTCTCCTCTAGCTTCTGCACTTCAGTTCTTGAACTCTCTCTCTTGAAATATCTAGCAAGCTCAAACCTCTCTAGAGCTAGGATTCTGTTGCCTTCTGACAAAATAACAATATTAACAACAAAAATAATTCTCAAAATTCTTTCTTCCTTTTGATATTAAAATATTTGGTTCAATAAAATTACCATGTATTTTTCTCATTTTTATCACTATTTCTATAATATTGTTCTTTTAACCATTTTCTTTTTTGGTGTAGGAGGGTCCTTCTTATTTGTGTTGCTTTCATTGGTTAATAAAGAAACTGCCTTAGCCTTTTAATAGGGCAAAATCTTAGGCAGGGAAGACAGAATGGAATTCTGGGATAGGGAAGGCTCAGGGAGAGCCACCATGAAATCGCCAGAGTCAAACATGCTGACTATTTCCCGGTAAGACTACTACCTTGTGGTGACTTACAGACTATTAGAAATGGGTTGATTCAAGATGAAAGACTTAGCCAATAAGGGGCTGGAGATAATGGGCCAGCCAGCATTTTAATTAATACAATTTCTGTGTGGATATTTCATGTATAAGCTAGCCATGCGGTCAGAAGCTGGATGCCGGGAACGCAGCCCCGCCCGCACTCATTACTACACCTTTTTTCCCTCCACCATCACTTTTTACTTCCTTTAATAATGTAGAATATAAAAGTTGACAACAAATATTTCTATTTTAGTAACTTAAAACCCAATCCAACCAATCTTTTTGTATGTCCATTATCAATGGATTTTATTGTGTTATTCAGGTTCAAGAATATATGTGTGTTGTATAATTTTAATAGTTAATAAGTGTTTGATCACAAAACACACACAAACACACACACACACACACACACACCCCACACAAAATTAGACTATAGCATTCTACAAAATTTGCCTGTAATTTCTGTTATAGAAAGCTTTGTTTAGATTACAGAATGAAAAATACTAAGTGATTTGGACTAGAGCACTGCCATGCTTTGTTGTTTGACACAGTGATACTGAACCTCTGAGAAGTTGAACTGTCTTTCTCGAGAAAGAGGGTTCAGAGTACAGTGTTACATTACCCCGGTTTTCTATACCTTCATGCAAAGACAATCTCAAATTTGAACATCTATATGCTCCATAGTAATCAAATTATACTATATAATTATATTAAATAAATTATGAATTGAATGTTTATTCAAACTTTGAAGCTCTTATCCAGGCATTGTTTTGTATTAATATTCCTAGTCTGTCCTAAAAGCAAATATTTTCTGGAGCCACTTCAGTCCATTTAAATAGGAGTAGGAATCAAAAAGAAGCAATATGAAAGAGATCACAAATACAATGTCAAAATTAAAATGAGTCTTTAAAGTGAAGTACTCTATTTCTGAAGTGTAAGCTGCAAGCCTTTATCTAAAAAGAAATATATATTTTCAATGCAATTACACCATAAGAAACAAATATCTTTTAACATAAGAAAACAATACATTGATGAAGGGGTGGATTGGTATTCTGAAGAATGAGTAGATAAAATAGGTTATAGTATTTGAGATAAGAATGTTCAGCTTTCTGAATCACAACACAGCCTAGAGATTCAATTCAAGTACATTTTTACTAAGTGAAATATAAAAGAAACATAGTGACTGCTTGAATCTTTCTACTGTGCAAACCCGTTCATATCGTTTAAATATTTTTAATATGACAATGTGCCTGAGTTCTACAACATCCACATTGCTCAAACATAAGACTAGCAGTTGCAAACACTTAGTTGTAATAGCCTATAAAACAAGCAATATATGGAAGAACAGAAAGTCCAGGATAGCCAAAACAATCCTATACAACAAAGGAACTTCCGGAGGCATTACCATCCCTGACTTCAAACTCTATTACAAAGCTACAGTATTGAAAACAGCTTGGTATTGGCATAAAAACAG
>JAQHUG010000393.1:626565-637711 GCA_028555095.1 Dicrostonyx torquatus | reverse complement strand
CAAGGATCTTTATTATGTGAATGTGTGTATACACACTTACACCCATGCAAACTAATACACACATCAAAAAACAAGTACCACATTGTAATCACCCTGATTCTATCTGGTATCACAAAGAAGAGAAAATGTTTTTGAAACTATCATAAATGGTGTCCATCAGGTAGTGATCAAGCTACCCATGGTACCTTTCCAGAATGTCTGTTATATGTCCTTTTGTATCTCCTAGCTTTGATTTCTTGAAATGCACGAGTCATGCTGTGTCTCTGCTTTTGATTTCTCTGATAGTGTGCCAATTGTACTACCACCTACATATACAGGACACACTTAATTCCTGGCTCTCTAACTGCTAGCCTGCTGTTTGCTTGGACTTCTCTGTCCAAGCTGTCTATACCTTTGAGGCTCATCTACCTGTCACTTCAGCCATCTGCAGTTAAAAGCCTTTTCAAATCACCTCCTATATTTGGACATCAGTTTGAATGACTTAATTATTTTTCTTCACTGAATCCTCATAGTCCAGTGTTGCAGACATTGCGTGAGGCCTTTCCACATTCTGCCATTGATATTAACATAGATATTACTTTATATATATATTTCATTGTTTCTCTTTTAAATGTATGTGAAGATTTTGAAAGGTGGCTTTATCAGTTCCACACAGCAGAGGTAGGGATGCCTTAGTAAGTGACTTCATTTTCAGAACTACTATGGCAAACCATCTCAGATTTGTCACCTAAAAGTGCTAGGAATTTATTTTCTCTGTGTATAGAATTCAAAAGCCTATAATCAAGATGTCTCAGACTTTTATTCAGTATGATATAGGGAACTCTATTCCATTTGCGTGAAAGACTTGGTGGGTACTTGCTATTCTCCTACTCAGTCATCTTCTGGCCACATATGTGTCAAGTTTCCGGTCTCTGTACCTTATTCCAATTCTCATGTTCTTTAAAGTCAATAATTATTACACTTATTCACATTTTCTAAGAGGATGTCAACCATCTTGGGATAAATTCTGTACTGTCTTCTGAGAAAATACAATTCATCCTATTAAAATGACTGACTTCCAATAGCAGACTAAGTCACCAGCACAATAAACCCTATGGCAATTGCCTCACGTGGGGATTTCCTTTCAAAGGCTGGAGCATGAGCTCACCACGTTGTTTGACTGCATTTGTTTTATATGCAGAACTCTGTGAGAGTGGACTTGACTTCAAACAGTGCTTAGAAAGAATTTATAGAAAATTTATAATGTTACAAAACTACTCTGTCAAAACAAAATAAGTCTTGGGGCTTCTGATTTAAACATATTTTTTTCTCCTCTTTCATCAACCTCTAGAATGCCATCCTGTAAGAGAAATAATGGTAACTACAGACACACACTTGACATACAAGCACATAGAATACAGTATCTGAGCAGAAAACTCTCAGCACATATTGAACAAATCTAATACGCAAGGTGATTTATTCAATAAATGTTCCATTCAAGTCTGAACGAGCATAATGCATTTTATCTGTAAGTGACCTCCCACACGTGTGTCTGGTATTTTGTGCATTTTAGTCTCTTTTGGAGACAAATGCAAGCCTTTTTTGTAAAATGTGTAATAGAATCCTTAGAGCTTTTAAACCCATTAGATTATGCTCAGGACAAAAAGGCTACAATATATGTAGAAAACATAATCCAAATATATAATCTAGACCAATATATATAGTACGAGGTAGTGCATTTATTTTTGTTTTGTTTTGGTTTTGGGTTTTTGAGGAAGGGTTTCTCTGTAGCTTTGGAACCTGTCCTGGAACTCCTCTGTAGACCAGGCTGGCTTCAAAATCACAGAAGTCCACATACCTCTGACTCCCAAGTGCTGGGATTAAAGGCTTGCACCACTATTACCCAGGGGTGGTGTGTCCTTAGTTATCAGAGAAAAGTTTCTTACAGAAATTGAGACATGAATGAGTTTGTTCCTAGATCTCTAGTGACAAAGCACTCTATCAGTATTTTATAGTTCATAGTAGAGGAATTTCTGTAAGGTCGAGCAGTAGAGCAGGCAAAGCTAACCTATGTAAAATAATATAGTCTATTTTTACTATTGTTCTTTGGATGCACAAAAACAATATAGTATCCTCCATAGGGGGATAAAGCAGGAAAGAAATTTATTCTGAATATTTTCTGTCCTAAGAACACGTGAAAAGTGATAGTATAAGATGGAAATTTATCATCTATGACTGTTCCAATCAAGACAGTTTTTGTGCAATATGCATAGGGCCTTTCCTTTCAAAATTTACATGACTTTCTTTTAGTAAGGAAATTAGATTTTAATATCTTATATACATCCTTAATATGTATTAATAGCTTACGGTTTGTTAATTCCTTACAGTGATTAATCTATTTTAAATTTATGTCTGCCTATGAATTTATACAAATTAATTTATTAAAACATAGTAATGAATTTGCAGTCAATATAGTAGTGGGTACAGGTGTCAAATATATGAACTTGACAGCCAATTTTTAATCATAGATATTTCATTGCTTCCATAACATTTGTAAAATATTAAACACTATTAAAGCAAAACCAAAGGCAAATCTTGGAGCTTACATAAAATTTTTTAATAAGTAGAAAAATTAGAAGGCAATATGTAACACTTTCAGGACAATGAAAGCTAAGAAAATGAGAATAGCAAAAGCTCATGGTAGGGTGAGATTTTAAAACACCAAATACTATTCAAACTTGACAAACCATAGAGAAAGGGAAAGTTCTCTGTTTTTGTGAAAAGCCAAAATCTTTCTAAAAGCTTTGGGTTCCCCTAAATTGTTCTCTCACTGCCATTACTTTGGCCTCTAAGTAGTGAAATCAGTACTTCCCAAATTAAGAGCACGTTAGACATGGAGGTCCTCCTTTACCTAATCAACAGAAAATTATTCTTAAGTAAATTTCAACCCAGAAGCAATTGCAAAGAAGGAAACTATGCATCAGCAAAACTATGGTTCAGGTTTTTATTTAAAAAAAATGGAAAATTTTCTCTTTAAAAAAAAAAAGTGGATCTGGAGGCCATCAGCATCAACTTCCTTAACAATTAGACTTTATTGATTCTTTTATTCACATGAAAAGCTTTGAAAAGTAGGATACTCTGGTCCACACATGTTCAGATTTTAGCTGAGCTTTAAACACTGATAGTCCTGATCCAAGAAGGTTTAGAGATAGCAGTTACACAGCATTTTCTTTCAATATCTGACTTATTTCAGACATAGAATGTCTCCTTTTTAATTCACATTACCTTAGAAGGAATGTTTTACTTTTTTTTGTAAAATGTAATTGCTTTACTTTTGTAGACATATTGACATTTCATTGAATATTTGTATTATATTCTCATCTAGCCACTGACAAACAATTTAATTGTTTCCAGGACTAACGTATAACAGATACAGAGTCTTTAAGCATTGGGCAGTAGGAAATATTTAAGTGAGACCCTAGTGCCTTAAGTGCCTAATAGAGTAAATGCTAAATATATGTTAATATACTTAACTTTAAATTACTCATTGGAATGATTTAAAAGAGGAAAAAATACATTGAAAATATAATGACTAAAGTTTTTAAGCAGTATAAATGAATGAAATATTGCAGCCTAAGGGCTGTCAATATAGAAAACTAACCCACAGTCCCAACAATGGATAGGTGAATGAAGAATAAATAATTCATATAAAATCGGATATAATTAAAATTTAAGTCTAAGGCGACTCATTTTATTTATGACAACACAGAAGATAATATATTAACTTGATAGTCCAAAACAGAGAGACAAAATTTAAGTGATAGCTACCATTTCATTATGGAATCTTTAGAGTAACTGTAACAGGGAAGAATCTCATACAGCGTGGTGTCTACTAAGGTGAATGGGAAGGCATTTGTTAAAGCAATTAAGAATTTATTTTGTGCAGAGTGAATAATATCTTTAGAATAAAAAATAATAATATCACTATAGTTGAGAATAATATAGTGTATGTTTAAAGTTTGGTTGTAGAACATTTAAAAATTTTTGCCTTAGAGAAAGGAACATGTGATGTAATGTAAGAGAAGTAACTGGATGATGGTGATTATTACTCGATGCCTATGTGTGGCAAGACATTTTATATTGCATCAATACGTAGGACTTTATTAAACTATACCAGAATAATAAGAGGTAAATAAAAACATTTTGTCAATAGCAAAAACAATACTGTTTTAAATAAATAGCTACAGGGCCTGCCAATGAACTCTCATAATCATCCAGTACTGTATGTCTCACTTCATTTCTTGTCAATGGATTATTTTACTACAAATTTAGCTTCTTACTATGAAGGTAGTATTCTATCATTTCTTTTGAACAAAAAGTCATGCTATGACCAATTAACCAAGTGCATAATCATCAGGGGATTTATTATGGAAATCTGTTCTTAAAAACATTCTTCTATTGCTAACAACAATTGTTTTCTTGTGTTCCCTGGACAAGGGTACTGTATTTGTAGCCATCAGTGACTGCCCTTGGGTTATACCACATGGTTTCTCCTTGACAGCCTTGAAGAACCTTCTATGAAGTCTAGAATGTAGGTAGTTAGGAGAGTACTGATCATGCATTTTTCTCAGATGGAATATTTGAGATGGAAGATAAACCCGGAGTCTGGATCACTTGTGTTCAGAAGACATATTTTAAATTTAGTCCATACTTTATGATTACATCACACTTAAAAGGACCTGAAAGAAGGAAGATTTGGCTTTTTGTCTGTTTGCCTTCACTCTTCCTGGCAACTTTATTGACCGTTTCTAACCCATTGCATCCCTGGTGTGTAAATCTACTTCTTCTGGATTCCAACATATGCTGAAAATTGGCAACTGTAGAGCATTTATTTGGGATTATCTCTCCCTTATTAATTCCTTCTGCCAGTTCTATTTCTTTAAAACACCCTCACTAATACAGAACACTCAAAGCCATTCTGGACTGCATAAGATCAAATAGAATGAAAATAATGAACTTTGTATTCCCATGATACTTTGTATCTCTCCTGCAGCTCTTCAGCTTGTAGCTAGAGCTAACTCTTTTTATTTTATAAAGGGTTCATATGACAAAATCACAAACAGTTTAAGTTCAACTAAAAATATCCAACATCACAGCTTACAAAGTAAAACCCACTGTGTTGTCCTAAGCTCAGTATTATGAAGGGTAGGCGATAAACAGCAGACTGAAATACTGAAGAGCAAACTTACGGTGTTGACATGTGGAGGGTTCAGTCTACAACTGAAAATTCTCAATGGCATAAATGAAGCAATAAAATTTTTTAAAATTCAATGCCACTTATCTAACTCAGATTTTTTGGTTGCCTAACGGCATTCAAAATACTTACCAGAAAACCTAAAATAAAAGTATCTGTCTCAACCCTCAACAAAGAATCTTCATTTGAAGTGGACAGTCATTTCAAAAATCAACAACTGATTGTAATGAAAAGAACAGCTGCATGTTGTCCAAACTCAGCTGATGCCTCCATAACACAAATCTACATTGAAAGGGTCAGGGAAGGTCAAAGATGGAATCTCGGCAATTTGTTTGCCTATACAAGATCTGCACAGCAATTTCACCAGTTGAGATACTAGCATGGATCAGGTAAGAGAGTGAAATTTCAAAATGCATCACCTCTGAATGAATAGGTGACAACACTTAAAGCCTTCTGAGAGATGCTAATTAGTGTTCTTCAGGATGCAAATTCCTGAAAGGTTATCCAGTTCCAGGCTCTGAGCTCTAACCATGTACCTACTAAATGGACTCAACAGGTGATATTCACACATACATTTCTATATAGATATGATTGCCTTATATGCCACTTAATTCATGTGCAAAATTGTCAAAAGTAATCTAAGTCTGCAAACAGATACATTTCCAAGCCTCTGTTTGAGGAAAATTTGTTTTACCGATAGTTCACACTGATTAGTAATGTTTTACAAGGAAAAAAGAGACATAATATCATTTGATCATGTTGTCATCTAACCATGGTCTTAGATAAATCATAATAAAGTATCACATTCTATATTTTGGAGAAAAACCCAAATTCCCTTGTAATGCTACATTTCTATGTAGGCACCATGTTATGGGACAGAACAAGAGACATAAGATGCTTTGAAGACCTTCAAATCTCTTTAAAGAAAGTTAATATTTTACAGAAGGAAAGAAGTAGGTGCAGAAAGAGAAACAGCCTTCACATCCTTAACATTAGGCAGAAGCAAAGCCGACCCTGATTTTGAAATGATTTAAAGACCTGTACCCCTTGTGGCTGTTTTATGGACAAGAATGATAGTGTTCCTTTACAAACAGAGGCTCTGACACAGTTCTTCCTGCTGTATGGGCTTTCTAGAGTTTTCCACCTAACAAGCCTACATTTCCAGCAGGTCCCATTCCTCCATTTTCTCAGTGCTTGATTTAGATTGGCAAGTCAGTGTACATATGTAGCCCTAGGGGTTCTCTGAGGATGATCAACGCCAAGACATTACTTATTGACAAAATAAAAGAAGAGCATTCTACTTCTGCTTTCACATATTTTTGCTGAGAATTATGGAAGAGGTGACTCTCTGGCCTGGCCTAAAAATTATATGTGAGCATACTCATTGTTCTACATTGCTCAAAAGCAACCACTTTCAATTTCCGTAGAACAACTAATTGCCTCTTTGTCATAATATCTCCAGAGCATCCTTGGAGATTGCTGGGATATAAGCACAGTACAAAAGGAACGCTAATGAAAAGGATATGCAGGCAGCAAATAAAAATTGAATGGAGAAAGAAATGCCAAAGAAAAAGAACAGAGTCTTTTTAAAGACATGCCAACATTTGTTACTATGCAACAGGCTGTGCCTGTGCAGCCCTGCTCATATTCTAAAGAAAAGCCTTCATGAAAGTGGTTGCGAGTTATTGTCTATATCTTATTTTATGAGTTTACGCCTACATGTACTTAAGGAATCACAAAGAACACAGAGGATTTGTTGCGTTTTGATCATTGGGAAACCACATCAAATCATGGGCATATCTAATTTATCTGAACAATGATGATCACAATGTACAGCATTTTATGTAGGCTATAGAGTAGCTTGCTGGAATTTGCTAATATTTTTTAAATTTGAAATCAGTAATAGGAGGACAATACACATGGGAGAACAGAGAAGTTTTAAAGTAAAATTATAACTACATGTAATACCAAATGGTCTCCTTAAACTTTTGACACTTTAATTGTGGAACCACTTTTCACTGAGATGGCCTACATTATTTCATATGCATAATGCAGTCTATGATAATGGGTATTGATTACACTGTAATAGGATGCCAGGGTGTTGAAATTGTACCATAGTGACTGTAGAATGTATCTGTTTTCTTTCTCTCATTGTTCATACATGGAAGAAAGACGGTATGTTTGGGTAATATGACTTTATAGAATATGAACTCTAGTATTAACAGGTTAAAGAGACAAGGTTTTACAATAGAAAATTTAGAGAGCAGCTACATCATCAGACTTGTAAGTCTTCCTCCTCTACATTGGAGATGCTGCAAGGAAATCAATAGTTTCCTTTGAGTGGAATGATCTAGCTGCTTATGAGAAATTTACATCTCCCTGACAGGCACTTTGTAAGGGCTGGTTCACCTGGGTCACAAGAGTCCAGATCATTTGCATCCGAAGCAATTTCTCTCTGTCCTTTGCCTGTTATAAGGGATGGAAGATTGAACCTGGCCATAAAGGGGAACTCATTATGTCTCGACTGAGAACAGTAATTTCATAGGTGTTATGACAGAGAAAGAGTAACAGGCAGTGATGGTACTTTCTCACAGCTCCTCAGCTCCAAGCACACGTGAAGAAATGGAAAGAACACACGGGGGCACACTCAAAACTGTTGAGCTGTCATTCACCAAATAAATATGGTATGTCTTATCAAGGTCACTGAATAATGAATTCAAATGGATATATAGATCACTTTCCAACAAATATGCAGGAGGTAAAATATTTAGGTTACCTCTCAAAAACATATACTCATCTATATTTTAGTCTGACCTTTAAAATTTACAAGATATATATATATATAATAAACTTATATTTTAAAATGATGAAAATTCTTGTCATTTTTTAGTAATAAAGTAAGCACACAAAAATATATCAATTACAAGAAGGCAATTCTGAACAAATTTTTAATTGAAAGTAAAATATGGTAGTTCTAATTACAGGTAAAATTTTTGCATATCTTTTTTAATTGAACCTATTGTTCTTTGAGCATCTTTGTAAACATGTGTTGGGCATTTAAAAACCACTTTTGTTTAGTGTTTTCTCTCCAACTAAAAATTATAATGGAATTCACAATTCTACAACAAAATTAATATTCTATTATTCAAGAAAACTATTGTCTGCATAAATGACATGCATTATCACATTATACTAGATGTTAAAGCAAAATGTTGTGAGCCAGATAGCTGTGTCAGGGGTTATCCTTTGCCAGCTTCAGTGGGAGCAGACTCTTTCAAAATATATGCTTTTCTATCAGAAGATTTTGCCTTTTTGCTGTTATTGTTTTAATTTTGTCACAGATATGCTTTGGGCACATTCTCATTTATTTCTTCTTGTAATTGTGGCTCTTCCCTTCCCTTTTCGCTTTTGTCCCAGAACACTATCATTCAGTCCTGGCTGCAGCATTGTTGCCGTCATGGTATTACGCCCTTCAGCACTTTGTAAGGAAACAGAATTTGCCTTTAAGAAGAGAACAAGTAGCCAGGCAATGACCTCCAAAGCTCCACTGTGTAAGTGGATTCTCGTAGCCACTCTTGTTATTTCATGGAACCCATTCTGTAGGTGGATGTCATTGTTTTTCTCATAGACACACACAGGGAAAATGCATTCATCTCACGTGGGAATATACTGACTTTCATTTTCTTCATGGGTAGCTTCTGCACTATAAAACAGCCACTTTCCATTCTTCTTTGACATTCCAAACATTTGTGCTCTATATGTTTATTGAGTTGTATTTGCGGTTGCTTTAATAGTTACCTCTTTCTTCATGTCTAGTAGCAACTTTCTCTTGTATACTGGGAGAACCCATGTTTCATAGCACAGAGGCTTTATTTTTTTGTTTCACTGATATATCTCAAACAAAATACATTGAATGGATGCTGCTGTACAGTAAGAAATTTTCTATTTAAAAATTCCCAGTAGACACTGAGAGACTCCTGCCTTCCTGAGGCCAGACAACATATCTCTAGCTATGGGGAGAAGCAAATGTGCCAATAACTGTCTGCTCTGTGCTGCATACATGTCCTCTGTGTGTTGCATGCATGTTTCTTGTGTCCTGGTCACTGCTGAAACTGCAGGCACCACCAAAGTCACCCTCCTATACCTGAACTACTGCCATCTCAACATCACAATATTCATTATAGAGCACAAACTGTGGTCATCTAAGGAGGTTACTTTCTCATTGCTAATGGGGAAGCAAACAGGAGGGGTTGGAGCAAAGACCCTCAGAAGCATTATCAGAGAAGAATGGGAAAAAAACTGAATCCTGTTTGTTGTTTGATAAATTTAAATGAGGGGCTGAGCTGGAGGGTTTCCTGATGACCCCCATCGAGATTGGGAAACAGTTGTATCCTCTGGAAGACGGCAGCGTGGCCCACAGGAGCTTCTGCTGACTGGTTGGTAAAACGAAGGGAGCTATAGTGGATGACTGCAGGCCATGGTCATCTGCACACCTCAGTGCCCTGCTGCGAGATCTCAGCCCAAATCCTACAGTTGTGGGTAAATTTCAGAGTTTCAGAAGAGATGTTGGAGCTTCAGTACCCGGAAATAAGAAGGGAAGAGATTCAGAAACTGACGAGGAATAGTGTGATCATCTCTGTCATTTCAGGAGAAGCCGGGGGAAATAAAGTTTACACTCATACACCCACCTAGTATCTCAGCTTTTAGTTAAACCAGTTCATTCTTAATGGGGAAACAAGTTTTCTTCATGTCGCATCTGGATACGTATTTCTGACCTGATGATGCTTAGCAAAGATTATAGCCCATTTCCACAGTGGTGCTAGGCAAAGATGGCAGTTCCTTAGTGGGAAATAGCACCCTAAAAGAAATAATTTTGTCTTAGTAGCTGAAAACTCATTGAGAGAGCCCCTATTCCAGCAATATCCATTTGTTTTTTTTTATTGTTAGCAATATCCATTTGTGATTAAGAAGTTTTTTAGGCTGTTCTTGACTTCAGGAATTAAAAATAAAAGGTGTTAGGGGCTATAACCTGTAGTGCAAATGAAGCAAGTGACAGACTGAAGAAGAAGACTTGGTACTTTCTTAAATTTTGCAATTTGTATGGGCTGACTTCTCAACAAGATCAATTTTAAACCTTAGCTGGTGCTTCTTTAGAATTTCACATCAATGTGATAAAATGTATTTCACAGTGAGAGCAGTCACAACACATTCTACATGGTATAAAGTTTTTGAGGGACAGATTTAAAAATTTAAAAGATAAATGCCAAGAATAAAAATGATTTTAGAGGCAATTGAGGTCAGATATTTCCTGGCACATGCAAATGAGTCCAATTGTTGATATTTTAAAAACCTACTAGTAATCACTATTTCAAGGATTTTGATTCATTAGTCAGTTAGAAAATTAGAAAAATTTTAAAATGATCATTTTTATATGTATACATTGTGTTATAAGCCTTTATATGATATAATTTTCCTCGTGAGGTTTTGTTTATGTTTTGCTTATATGTACTATTTTATTATATGATATGATGTGTTCATAAGCATTCAATTATTTTGATAGAGATAATGCATATGTAAATATTAATTTACAATAATTATAAAGAAGAGTTTGTTTAGTTAATATAATTGTGTGCTATTGGACTTTACTTAGAATCTATTGCAAAAAAGTTTAGTTTTGAAAAATATCTTCTGCAATGTTTGTTCTATGATAGAGAACATAAACTTTTTGAGTAAAAATTTGGAATTTTTTTGATTTGCATTTCTTTATTTATTTTTTTATTTTTATTGTTAAAAGAAAAATTTACATTTACTCCCCTTATTCCAGGCCCTCCCGCTCCCCCACTACCCCACCGCCCTCCCCCTGCTTCCTTAAGATGGGGCAGGATACCCTGCCCTGTGGGAAGCCCAAGGCCC
>JAQHUG010000393.1:609957-625707 GCA_028555095.1 Dicrostonyx torquatus | reverse complement strand
TCTTTTTGGGTTTGGGATATCTCACTAAGGATAGAGTTTTCTATTTCCATCCATTTGCATGCAAAATTCAAGATGTCATTGTATTTTTCCACTGAGTTGGAATTTTTAAAATATATTTGTAATTATTGTTTTAATACATAAACCTATGCAAATATCCACTTTCAATATCAGAAAAATCTTGACTTGTTATAATTCAATTCTTATGTTCCAATATGAAAAGATGTTAGTAAGAATACAACATTTTATCCAAATATAATAAATGGATCCAGGATACCATTATTCAGCCTTTCTACTCATATATCATTTTTGTTTGTTTTTGTGACATAGGTTTCTGTATTGCCCAAACTGACTTGTACTCAGCATTGTTCTGTCACTGTTACTTGATGGTAGTATTTTAGGTCTGCACCTCTGTCCTATTCCTATATCACATATAGAACACCTATATATATAAAAGAAAATCAATATATCAACTTTTTGCATTAACCACATTTTGATCAGAAGTTCAAATAGGAGAAGACATATTTTAGAGACAATGTGTGAGAGTTCTGGTGTTTGTATTCTGAGTTGCCCCAGTCACATGAATGATGCTAAGCAGCAGAATATATAAATGCCAATCAAGCAAATCACTCACACAGAAGTGACTTGCTGAACAAAAGACACTCCTGGGAATCAGAATGACCTTACACTGCCAAGCCAAAGCAGAATGAAAAGTTTAATGCCATGGACAGATTTTAACAGAAGTAATGGTCCTGGCGTCCTTGCTTTATTCCTACTCTGGGGAGTTATAACCTTAAAAGCTTTGATTTTTGTTTATCATGACAAGTTCTTCAAATATATAGCTCTTTGGACCCAATGGTTCTGGCATGCCCCATTTCTCTTCTCTAGACCTGGAATAAACCATACAAAGAGAGAGCATGGGCACATGTCTTTGGAAAGACATAATTTAAAACTGTAACTTTTTTTAGCAAATAAATATTATATATACTAACATAAACTGATGCTATTGTTTTGAATATTACATATAATTTCATACTATTACACTAATAATTGTTACATCAATATAAAATAGATGATGTAATTCACATGTGGAGAAAAGATACCGACTTGCTCACAATGCTGATGGTCCAGTCTAAGACGAGTTGTTTCAGAACTCTGGATGCTCATGGGTGTACAAATGGCACTGGTATGGTATATGCTATTTCATTAGGTGGGATGATCAATAAACAGCTCGTGTTTCTACAGTCTTCTCTAAGAATTTCCTACCTACAAAGTTTTCATCATGTCCAAAATCATAGCATGAACCCACTGTTTGCATGAACATTTGAGAAAGGTTCAAGATGTGAACTAAAGCAATCGGTGTCACTGTCTCCATTAATGAATTTTATATGGCTTTACTTACATTTAGGTATTAATGAAATTAAAGCAAGATCAAAAGAACATCTTTCACTATAATAATTTTCTGCTGACATATGAATATTCCTAGTTCAAAGAATAGCTCAATTCTTTCTTTCACAAATACCTTGGTTTTCTTAACCTCTTTACTCAGCATTAGAATGAATAGAGTTTCAGGTATTCAGGGTGTTGGTAGGGTTACTGTTTCCTTTCTTATGCATGGAAATGGCACATGTAGAAGTGAAATGGAATATAGTCTCTTTCTCTACCTCTTCTCTGTCTTTCTCAAATTATTGTGGGATGCATTCCAACCTCACATGTGTTCTATCTAGAATGACTTGTAAAACCATGTTTATATGTATGTGTATGTTTATATAGAAATTATTCATGTAACTGTCATTAGAGTAACTTACTGAGTTTTATGTGTTACACTACTTGAAGCAGGACACTTATCTTTAAAACAACATTTAGCATGCATTAGAGTCTGAGAGAGCAAGAGGATAACACATTTATGGAGTATTAATAGCTATTCTTCCTTAATTTCCGTCACATTATATTAAAATTAAGGACAAATAATCTAAGTTTGTCATTTGTTTATGTGGCTTTCACGTTTCAATTTCTTTCCTTCCTGTCTGTCCGTACAGCTTTTACATGTGAACAAATATTTGTGTAAAGCAGTATTCAGGTACTGATGTGAGTTATATAGTTTACTTTCTGATACATTTTAAATATAAAAATAAAGACTCAAATATATTTCTTCAAAGAATAACCAGGGTAAATAATAATATGTGCATGGGACTTACAATACACAAATGAACAGCAAAGGAACATGATCCCTCGCCTTGAGATACGCATCTTCATTTGTGACCTCCTAGTGATAACTGCACTCCAATACAGAAGAGAACATGTGTCTCTGTCAGACCAGAATGCAGTGACACTCTTTGGGATGCATTTATCTTCTCTGTTTCTATTTTTCTGATCTTGATCTATTCAATTCCTACTTTCTCATTCTCGTTCTGTCTGTCGCTGTCTCTCTGTCTCTCTGTCCTCTGTTGCTTTTTTTCTCCTTCTTTCCTCCTAAGTTTTCTCTTTCTGTGATTGTGAATGCTGGATAGAAAGATACTTATATGCATTTTATAAATAAATATTCCTTTGCATCTCACCATTTTTACACTTTACTTGCTTTTGTACACACACACACACACACACACACAATGCATAATTTACACTTCACAGTCTGAAAACATTTTTGTTCGGCTCTCTTAAATAGTAAAGAATCAATCATGCTAACCCACTTACAGAGCCAAAGTTCTTCCCTATACTCTGAAAACCTCCTAAGAGTCTAAAAATGAACAGTCTTGTTCATAATGATGACAGCATGCATTTGATTTGCATAGAACCTTTTCAGTCAAACTGTTAAGTGGCCCAGTTAGACCTCTGACTGCGGGAAAGAATGCAGAATTGTTTAAGTCCATGACCTTGAAAAGCCTTACAGCCACTTCATTGTGAGAAAAGTCACAGCTGAAAGAAAAAAAAAATCTATGTTTCTGTTACAAATCCAATTACACCCACTGTAGACATTACATCTAAGGGCTGATTCTATGGCTGTCCTATACCGTATGAAGGAAGAGAATTAAAAATATATATATAAGAACTTGTTTGAGGATTCACTTCCTTGACCAACATAATGTTAATTCCTTTATAAATAACATCTCATTTTTATTCTCATTTCTTACCCTACTGAGATATCTTTATTGAAAGGTATTAAAAGTATTAGAAAATAAATTTAGTTCTTCAATATCACATATTTAACAAGTAGTTATGTTTTGGGCTCAAGTCCAGCAATAGCAAAAATATTTTTTTCAGCCTAGGTAATAGATTTTTTTTTTTTAAAGAGAACTACTCATTCTCACACTCTGGAATGCTTCTGTTTGTTTTGTACTACTCTGAAATGTTAGTTTTTGCTTTATATTATTATTTTTTCATAATTTACCTTAGAAGCCAACTTGCTTGTTGTCTAACAGGAGTCTAAAAGGGGGTGGGACTGTATGGGAGTGCAGGTGGGGGGCAACCTAAAAGAAGAGATGGAAGGGAAACTGTAATCATGATTTATTACATGACAGAAAGTAGTTTTTCAATAAAGTAAAAAACTCATCAGACTATAAAACATCTTTTCTATTAACCTATTGTACTGCTTCCAAGTGTCTATGAGAATTACATTTCTCTGTAAACTAACGCTAAGTTTTATTTGCCTTTACCGTCTTTGTTTACTGTTATTTCTTCAAACTTTATACTTAAGCAAACTCTGAAAGTGAGACATTTGCTGAAGAATTACATACATAAAAGGGTCAGAAAATGAATTTCAGAAAATAAAAATATTTCTGGGTAAAGGCCAACTATAGCCTATTTTTCCTCAAAATATTTCATTGAAACCATTAGTATTTAGAATAGAAACATCACAAAACCTTTCAATTTTTCTGAATCTTTTCAGATTATCCATCTTCAAGAATTAAATCACACAATTATTTCTTTTGTAGATTGTGTTTGTCATATTAAGTGTCAGTCTCAATGGGAAGTGAAGCTTCGGGAGAGTTCTAAAGTTTCAAACTTACAAATGTTGTTACTAAATAATGTTACTTGTCTTCCAATTCCATCCATTTCCTTACGACACCATGCATGTCCTGGTTACAGAGCCACAGAGTGTTTGGATCTGAACAGTTAGTGCATTCTCTGTGGTAATCATGATACTAATAATAAACTTTTTCTTCTGACTTTTCTTTGAATTGAGTTATGACATTTATATTTTTTCTTGATTTACTCATTTTGTTACAATTAACTAAAATAATAACAAAGCTACAGTTGTCAACAGTTTATTAAGCTTTTGGAATGTCTAATTATCTAACCCCAAAATGTTCCTTGGTAGATGCATGAAAATAGGCTCTCTGTGAAGTATGCAATCCTTTGTTCCTTCCTATCTTAGGGGTTCAAAGTAGACATGTTTGCATGTTATTTGAAAAGACACAATTTAAATATATTTAGTTCAAGGACTAGCATAATTGATTTAACCACTTCTTGACAGGGTATCACGAATATGCTTCTATTCCTGGCCTCATGTTTTCAAAAAGGAATCAGAATTTTGCAAGCACTCACTGGTTTTGAATATTGGTATAATTATCACTTACACTAATCTGTGACCTACCACTCAAGGATCTGTAATGATTAATTGGGCAATCTCCATTAAGTCCCTTGAGCTACTTAGAATAAATGTATCATATGGTTATTAAGCATTGATAATATAAGATATTGCTGTGATGTTGTATCTGACTGACTGCCCTATGATTATGAGGAAAATTACTTCTTGTAATAATGTGAGTAAATACATATTGATTTAAATATATATCCTCTGAATATGTTTGGTATTGTGAATGAGCTAAACAAAGGGCAATAGTCAGTGAAGTTCAGTTACATGTTTAATTACACACACTTGCTGCCATACCATTTTATAGGTGTTTCACTTTCAAAATAATCTATGTAGGTACTATTTTTTTTACTCTTTGGAATTTTATTAAAGAGACCAGTACACTGAAACTTTAATTGTTCACCCAGACTATATCAATAGCAAATTTTGGAGCAATAATGTCACTCAATTCATGAAAACAACTCTTTTGTATTGAATTCTCCTATATTTGCATTTATATTCTATTCATTGCTTTGTTCAAGAAAATATACATGATTGGTGGTCTATTATTTATCTTCTTGAAGACAATCAAGAGAGGTTAGTTCAGGAAAGTTCCCCATGGAACTTTCAAGATGGATTGAGATACAAAAAAAAAAAAAAGTAGTGTAAGAATGCGTTAGTCTAAAAGTCTAAATAAAGGTGGTTTCCTTTTGAATAATCAGCTTTCCCTAACTAACTGGTCCTTGTATGGTAATTTCAGCTGAATCTTGTGCTTAAATATCTCAATTTTTGAAATAAACATAAAATAAGATAAAGAAATACTGCATGAGTTGTTAGCATGTTCAAGTGAAGTAGATATATTTATTGTGATAATTCTGTCTGTAAATAAAAGAAAACATCATAGTGACTTAAATAATAAAGCAAATTTTTGGTTCTGGAACTAAAAGACCAAAGAGCCATGAAATTTAGTATTAATAAAAAGAGACCAAAGGTTTTGTTGGATTCCTTAAAATATGAGTTACAAATTGAAGTGAGCTAATCACCATGATTTCTGGGAACTTGACTTTGATACCCTCAAAGATCAAATATTATCTCCCCTGGCCTTCAGCGATTTAATTTCTAATGCTAATAAACTCATTCCATCATTGTCTATGGAATTCTCAGTATGGTATCTCTGCCTTCATTTCTCCTCTGTGAATGGCTGAAATAGTTCCACCCCCATAGATCCTTGTGACCATCTACAAATCAAGGAAACCCTTAGCTTCCCTTGTTTCCTTATAAAAGCTCTTCTTAAATCCTTTTAATTATTCAGGGGATAAAAACTTAAGTTTGTGAATATTCCTAAAATACCAAGGAAAAAAAATTCCTCAGGTAGCTAAATTATACCTACTCCTTTCATCATGGGCTAAAGCTCTGTATTTCAGAGTCTAATGCCTAATATATAAATGTTATTTCCTGAGTATAATTAGCATCCGCTGAATAGGAAGTATTTTAGCAGTATTTACTGAATAGGTAACTGTGTAGAGTTTGCTATTATCCCAATGTTTTATTGAGTATATTTCAATTTTCTTTTTCAATTCTTATTATCTCCTAAGTGAAATCAAATGCATTTAATTATAGTTATTTTACAATATACATAAGATATATAATATATTAAATATTATATTTTGATATATATATATATATATATATATATATATATGTTTCCACGCCCTAATTAATTGGATTTTTAGTCCTGTGGATTCCATGGCACTTCTGAACAGCATTTGTTTACCTTGTTCTATAATTCTGAAGGTGACCCACAATTAATTTTCAAGAGCAAATAGATACATCAGACTCAACATTCATGTGGATGTATATGACCATTTAGAAATCAAGTCACCATGTTTAGTAAAACACCAACTATGTGCCATGCCAAATATAGATTCTATTTCCTTTACAATTTTACATCCAATTTTATTTAGTTTTCAGTGTAACAATTTGTATTAACTGTGTGTAAGTACTCATACACTACAAATATACATATCTGACCAACTTCAAGTGGTCTAGGAAGGTCTATGGCTAACCTTTTACATGAGTTGTAACAACAGTTTTGAAGCATTCCTCCTTTTTATTTTACAACACTGGTTAATGTTTTCCTTCTAGGAGATGGTAATATGTAATTTTCACTGCTTTTATGACAGTGTGAAGTCTGTTATGAGCTCTAGCTATTTGTGTAATTATATTGTTCCTTCTACTCTACTAAGATAATAAAGATATAGCTAACATTTGCATAATGCATAATTTTGCAGTATTTCCCATGGTCAAATAATTTACTTCAGTACAATACATATTATGTAGAAAAGAATTTCAGTCAAAAGATTATGGTAACTCTCAACTGAACAAAATTGTTGAGGTTATAAAAGTTAACATGTAGCATATCACTCAATGTAAAATTGATAGTATATGCCACGTTACCCGTAAACATTACAAGTATCATTATTCATTTATTTCTTAGCAAGGCTGGCATTTGGACACATATATTAAGATCTTATTAACATTATGAGTTATAACTCACAAAATAACTTCAAAATATATTGTTATTTTAACTTCACATAATACCTAGAAAAGTTAGATTTAAAATAGATATCAACCACATTCTTTAGACTAAAGGCAATGGTAGTAAATTATAGAACATAACCTTCTCTGCACATTTAAGTAAATGAAATTAGATTGTAACTAAATATCATACTGTCCTCATTACAATATTCTAAACACATGCTTCTATCTTTATTTGCATTTGGAATTTCCTTTAACATTTGGGAAATTGCTTTGTGCTTTGTAAATACTTTTAAAATGTTAACTTTGACTTTCATATAGTTTAATAGTAAATAGCAAGTAAAAAAACAAGAGAAATATCAGCAGTATGCATGATGGTATATATATATATATATATATCTGTACAATATTGATATGGAAAACTTTTTACAGTTGAAGATCTTATGGAACATTTAATAACTTGTCTAAAAGGCAATTAATTATATCTTATTTTTCTATCAAAATTATTTGTTTAGAATTTAATGAATCATCAGATGTAAACCATGATCTGAGAAATTGACTCTGACAGAGCTTTAGGTAAGAAATGGGATGGCTAGCCCTCACCATAATGAATACAAATGGAGCTTTACCTAACTTATTAAGTGAACCACAGGAATTAGTCAATACCATTTATCTTGAGGGCAAGTAGAGACTGAGCCAATGTAGATGAGAAAAGGTTTCATTAATGAAGATGTGCAATTTAGCAAATGTCCTACATAAAGTTGGTCATGAATGACTACAATTGGAAAGTATATTTTATATGTACATACATAAACACAAATGTATGTTAAGTATTAATTCATTTGCAATGATATAGATATTTCTCTCATAATTTACAACTTCTGAATTTTGATTTATTCTATTTTATTTGATTGAGTATCAAATCAAATTCCAAGGATTTTATTGATGTCCTTTTTTAGTGAACACCTTCATCATCAACAGTGATTTTAAAATGAAATGCATGTTTGTACCCAGGGATACATTGAAATATATTGGACCAAAATATAATTTAAAATCTATATTAAATCCATAGTCTTTTGATTCCTCAAAAATGTTTATTTCTTAGTCATTATGTCATTTTAACTATAGTGGGAAATGTACAATTTTGCATCACTTCTATAAAATACATTTTTTTATTTGCTTTTTAGGCTGAATAAATTCTCTGATCATTCTACTTACAGGAAAAAAAAATTTATATGTGTTACCCTCCCATGTGACACCACAATTTAGTAAATGTAATTTATAGCCAAATATTTCTTACAAATTCATATTAAAAGGGAAATTAGTACAAAACCATTTGGAAAAACTAAGAATTTGCTCAAACAATGGAAAAATTACATGCTAATTCACATCAAGGACACACAGTTTCTTTAGGACAGTCTCAAGCAGAAGGTGTTAGAAGTCTATAAATGAAGACAATCACAATAAAAAGGGAAAGTGCCAATGACAGACAACAATTTAGGTGTACTATTTTAAGGTATCTGAAATTTTATTTAAAACAATTAAAGGGAGCTTTGATTTCAATATTTAGCATTTAGTACTAAAGTGCTGGATCTCAGACTCTGAGGGTACAGTCATGAGTGAGCTTACTCTGTAAGACTAACACAGAGTGAAGAGATGGCCACACACCAAAACATCAAGTACTCTATAAGCATATTGGGCAGGTGGCATGATTCTCTTTTCTTCAATTTAAAATCCTTACTTAGTTTGCCTTCTTACCTTTCCCAACATCCAATGAGTACCTAACTATGATGAATATATAATTAATTAAAAGCTAGCTTAAAAACTTCAGAATCTTTATTATAGTAATAAAGTAAAATAAGGCTAAGAATATATCTCATAGTAGACCACTTGCTTAGCCTACAGCAATCCCTGAATTTGACCTTTAATGTCTAGGAAAAGGATAAAGGGAATAGGAGGTTAGATCAAATAGTAAATGCCACCACATCTGAAAATGAGGGTTTGGGTCACTTTTGTCAGCAGGTTGTGTTCCCAGCACCTGAGTGGAGTACGGCCATTTGTTCCCCACAGTGGCCGCTTGCTTATGCCCGAAATAACCCCATGAAAACTGTATTCATTTAAATTCTGCCTGGCCCATTATCTCTAGCCTTTGCTTCGCTAACTCTTACATCTAATTCAGCCCATTCCTAAAAGTCTGTGTGTCACCACAAAGTGGTGGCTTACCAGATGATTCTAATGTACGTCCATCTTGGGTAGAAGCATCATGGCCTCTGCCACACTTCCTTTCTTTCCTGAAGTCTGTTCTGTCTACTCCGCCCACCTAAGGGCTGTGTTCTATCTTACAGGCCAGGCATTCTCTTTATTAACCAATGAAAGCTCACAAAATACAGAAGGACCCTCCTACACCAAATATGTGGCTCACTTGAAGGAATAAGGATTTATTGTAGCTTGCAATTTCAACTCAGCAAGTTGGGCATTGGTGTGGTGGCTAACATAGCTTATTTTTTAACAGCAAAATCTTTTGGTTTAACTTTTCCTCATCTTGGTAGATCAGGAAAAAGGAAAGTTGGACCAAAGGCAAGCTAGCCTATTACCTGTAGAGGCTTAACCCTAAAGGCATATTTCCAAAAGCCCTTCCTGTACTTCAATGGTATAATAAATTATTGAAACAGTGCTACCAATTGGGACCATGTGTCAAAGCTCATGAGCATTTAGTGAACATTTTATTTTCAGACCAAGTGAAGTGATGTGACTCCAGCTTACTTCCCACTAGTGACATTCTGTACTACCATGCTGTCATTGGATTATTCAGGTAAACAAGAATCTTTGCCCTACACTAAATAGCAAAGTTTCCTTTCATTCTTGTAATATGAATTAATCACAGTTTTATACATACAGAATGATAATCTCTTTAGAATCTCGGATTTTATTTTTATTTATATTTCAGCATAGAATCAAGCAAAAAGTCAGGATAAGCTGCTACAGATGGTACTACCCAGTGTGGCCTCAATTGAAATGCTGATGGTATCCTGGGACATCACTAATTTAGTTACTGGCATTATCACAAAATCTTTCCTTTGGTTATTATGAATAATGTATTATGAACAATGTGGCTATATTCTTTTTATAAAGGTTAATAATTATCCTCAAGTGATCAACATTTGTTGGCAGGATGCTAATACTCTTAAGGAAATTATTTTTCATTATAAGGAAATTATAAAAAAAAATTCATATTTTTAACTTTAAAGATATCTATCTGTTACAAAAATTGGTATCTCATACTTTACACATGTTAATCTTTTGGCATTCTATGATTTTATAGTTATTAGATGCTAAAATTGCTGAATAACCATAAAACACTTAATGTGTATTACTCAGTAGACATCATAAAACATTGCAACAATGTACAATAGTAAAACACACACACACTTGCTGCAAAATATAGGTATTTTCCATTGCTTTAATTTTAAAACTTGAGTGAGTGACACATAACTAACATTGTATTTGGATTCTGCTGTATCCAATATAGTATTAGTCCAAATTTGAAAATTAGTCCATTCAATTTTAATGCAAAAATATTTTTTTTCAAACTTAATTTGTATGGATATAAGTTTTTGTCCCATCTGGTCCTATAGCTGTTCAGTCCCAGTGAAACACACAGAGACTTAAAGTAATTATAAACTCGTTGCTCTATTAACACAGGCTCATTTTTGAGAGCTAGCTCTTACAACTTAAGTTAATCCATAATTTCTGTCTGTGTTAGCCCTGTGGCTTGGTACCTTTTATCAGGGAAGCATTCTTATCTTGCTTTCTCTACATCTGGGTGAGTACTGCAGACTGAGCCTTCCTCATCCCAGAACTACCCTAGTCTGGTTGCCTATCCTTCCTGCCTGGCTACTGGGCAATCAATATTATTAAACTAGTATGAGTGATGAACCTTTCAAGAGCATTTCTATAGCAGATTTATATTTTAATATTAAGGATATCAAAAATTTTGGTATTTGCAAATAACATTAATTGTCTAACCACAAAAAGTCAGTCTTTGACATGCTTAAGCAGCTAACAAATCAAATGAAAAAAAAGTTCAATCTTAGACCCCTAAATTTGAAACTCAGGGTTTGATTAAACTTGATTTTGTAGGGTTAAAATAGTGTTATAACAATTTAGAAGTTATATTGTCAAACAATAGACAAAAGAAAATAAAAGCAATGGGAACCTCTAATGAAATAACATCTCACATTCATGCATTTTTTTTCAGATCAGGAATATTAACCTTTCTATGCATACCTATCCATGGTTTCACCTCACTAAAGAAAATGAATATGGAGAAACAATTAAATTTATTGTAATTATTTGTTTTGCTTTCGAATAGAGGTTAATGACAACTACAAGAAATTTTTGTAGAGGCAAATTAATTGCTTTTATACAGTATTTTTTAAAAAGATTTATGCTATAAATAGGAAACACCAAAAACATTTTTAGTTTTTTTTTGTCTAACATAATTGAAAATAAATACAAACCATGATCCATTTCTCATTATCTTAATGTTAGAAGACTAATTCAATGTTTCAGAAGTTAATTATTGTAATGCAAATGTTAATTCAAATTGTTACTTTTCTAAAACAACTTGTAAAAACACTTAAAGTTTGTTATTTAGTTAGAAGTTTAATTAAATCCAAAAATGATGGTTTATGCACTTAGCTTCTGTGGTCAAGATATCTTTAAAATGTTCAATTTGGTTGCTTTTAATATTTCCACTAGATAAAACTAAAGAGTACTATCTAGTTATATAAGGGCATTAGAAACAAATCAAATTTATGTAACAATATAACTTTCTCTTATCACAGTATATAAACCCCTATCCATAAGAGTCTGAGGGAGATATTTAGTGGAAATTTTACAGACTTTATCTTAAATCTTTAAAAAATGAGAAGCATTACTTTACTAAGCATTACTTTACTAATACAGGCCACAGGTATTAGTCAACATGAGAGACAACTGTCACAAGGAAACCAGTGTCAAGTTCAACATGTACAGGTGATCTCAGGCTGCTATGTGGGAAGTAGGTTCTAACAGATGAATCCAATTCAGAAATAGTAAAACACTGAATACATACTTTATTTGCTAGACTGCTTGGTAGTTCTCTTTAATTTGACTTCCACAAACTTTCTGCACACAAATGACTTCATAGATGACACAGGTAATTATGTGAATGCCTAACCTGCAACTGTTGACTTCTTAGGTCAGAAATAGGGGTTCACAGTCCACAGTACATTGAACAAAAGCTTTGAAATTAATGACTACATTTTCCATTTATGAAACTGAATTGATACATGGAGAAGTACCTCACCAATCTGACCAAAACACGAAAATTCACCTATGTATTTTGAGAGTGGGCAGGGTTGGAGGATGGGTGTGCTTGTATGACTGATAAATTCTTTATAAGATAATAGCTTTATGAACCTTCTCTATACTATTGAAAATATTAAAATTTTTAAATGGATTTTTATTAAGATATAAACTAGCATACTAAAACTGCAATCATTCTGTTTGATAGCTGATTGTCTTGCCTAGATAGTGCTACATCTGCAACATATAAAGATAAAATAATTATGAAATCAGATCTATATCCTATATATCCCAATAAAGAAGCTGAGAGCTATGCATAATATAATCCTTGTGATAGATACTAGAGAAGCATGAGAAATAATTGCTTATTTTTTATGTTTTAACTGTAAATCTGAAGGTTGGCTAGTCTGCAAAGTAGCTATGGAGAGCCTAGTGTTGGTCAAAACAAAAAATATTCAAACCTAAAATGACACATATTTGTACCTAGGCTTCCACCTACTAAAATAGTGATGTGAGTCAAGAAATGTGATGTCTCAATTAATTTTTCCTTACTAAGTAGGCAACAATGACAAATATTAAGTTTGCATGGAAAGAAAAATAATATATTTAAATAATTAGTGCATCATATCTGAGTAGGAGCTAGTAAAATACCTTTTGCTCTGGATGGATTTGTAAATAAGAGGAAAGTAATGAAATGGATTCACAAAGTTGACCCTGTTTTAAAAACTAAAACTAGTGTTTCCCTGTCAAATACATGTCATTTGGCTGTCATTAATAACATTTACCATAACACGTTTAACTAAGCTGACTTTCAAGGCTTTATGATATCAGTATAGTATGCATGCCTTGCCTAGGGCTCCTTTTTCATTCCCCTCTCAATAACTTCAGCAAGACCTTTACCTTGGATATCAGTTTCCAATCTTAGCAGCTGTTTAGCTTGTTGCCAAAAGCAAACAGAGAGTGACTGCTTTTGCTTTATGAATTTGCAAAATAATGAACTGAAATCTGAACCAAAGGAAAAAAAAACACAGAATAGAAAAACAGGAAATATACACATTTGAACATCAATGTTCTTCACATTGGGGTCTTTGGTACCTGTGAAGCTCTCAGCTTTGTAAGGAGGTGGAAGATGGTGCTGTCTTTTTTTTGTTGTTGTTGTTTTTTTGTTTTTTTTTTGGTTTTTCGAGACAGGGTTTCTCTGTAGCTTTGGAGCCTGTCCTGGAACTAGCTCTTGTAGACCAGGCTGGTCTCGAACTCACAAATATCCACCTGCCTCTGCCTCCCGAGTGCTGGGATTAAAAGCGTGTGCCACCACTGGCCAGCCAAAGACAGGGCTGTCTTTACACACACCGCACACTTCTCATTTCTGCTTCTCTGGACTGAAAGTAAGATTACCCTGAAGTTTTTCTTAAAATTAACTCTAATTAACAAAACTTTTACTATATAATTGGAATTTAAATTTGTTATTGTTGTGATACAATTTCTCGAGATATTACATGGATACTTCCTCCTCTTCCTATTCTTTACACATAAGATCCCCCTCTTTGCTTATCTTCAAAATAAACTTCATGTGTTTCCAAATGACATAGTTTCTATATTTGCTTCATTTCTTAACCTTCCTCCAACTGCTCCCATACCCTTTTCTCACTACATAAAATTCATGGTCTCTTTTTTTTTTTTACTATTATTTTTATAAAGCAGTAACAGCTAGTAACATTTTGTACCCATATAGCACTAACTGTAAATTTTAATATTTTTGCTTTGTTTTTACAGAAAAGACTAATCTTGAGGGTAAATATGCTCTACCACAGAGCTGCAATTACAAACTGATATTTGGATAATCTAACACCATTAATGGAGAATACCGGTGCTTGTCCTGCAGTAAAGTTGAAGGACTTTATAGCCAATACCAAATCTAAACCAAATTTGAATCTTGTATAATTCCAAAAATTATTAAATTAAAAATTTAAAATTAATAATAATTAAGATGATCCTAAATAACCTGATAGGAATTCACTGGAGCTCATCCTAGGGAATTTTCTTTCCTTAAGTTTCTTGGGATAAGATTTATGGCCATATACCTTCCATTATTACAAATTTTAATTTTTTACTAACTTCTAACAATCGCACCGTAAAATCTAAGAAATTAAGTAGTCTCTTTTGAAGACAGTCTACAATACACAGCTGTGTAAAAATTTTAAAGGTAGTACTATTGTCATTTAGTAAACTCTTCAAATGAAATTTAATATTGTTATCTTTTGACTTCACCCTGGTGTCTTGATGCTACTGAGGTGTTCTAAAGTTTTTTTCTAAGTATACATTTAACCTTTTTGTTTGATTGTAAATAAACTTTTGAAAACTTTTTAAAATAGACACCTTATGGAAAAACATCACAGAATTTCCACACATGTGACTTATAGCATGTTCTTTATATATACAGAAGACACTTCGGCATTCTAGACACATTTTTAACCATGCAGTTGATGGAAATTTAAATATCTATAATTGCAATTTGGTAAGAGATGGATATGAAAATGTAATTTCAAAGGTATTCAATAATTCAAGGATTATTAATGAATAGTATGTGTAAATTTGTTTAAAAAATACTATTAATTCTAATTTTAGAGGATAAGTCTAATGTCCCTGACTACTGCAATGTATTTAAAGTTTAAGCCCATTAAGTAAATTAGAGGTCCTATTTAATAATATTATAATGAAGGAGTGGAAATGCATACATATGTTAATCCTAAAGGCATACTGTCACTCTCAATAACTAGGACTTCTAACTAGATCTGCTGACTGATGAACTAGTTCATCTCTTTTGCACTTCTGTCATATACATCACCGGTGACACTAATATAGTATTCTCACCTCTGGTTTTTCTTAGGCAAACATTCCCACAGACACCTGTAGCATGCTCTAGTAGCAGACGTCGAGTTTCTGGGGCCTTGGCAGATGATTCTAAAACTGCCAGCAAGTGATGAAGCTGAAGAAAGACACCTGTCATCCCAAATCTTAGATATCAACACGTTTTTCTGAGACATGGAAATGTCTGCCTTTTCATCCCTGAAGTGGAAAGAACTTCAATAAACAATAACAATAGAAGGCCAGGGTGGTGTCTCTTAGTAAATGTTTGTCAAACAAACATGAGGACCTGAGTTCAGATTCTCAGAACCAGTGTAAAACATGGCGTAGACGCAGCCATCTGTAATGCTAGAACTTCTAAGTGGAAATAAAAAATAGAATCATTAGTGGTTTCAGGGCAGTTATCAGTATGCATCAGTGAACATCAA
>JAQHUG010000393.1:595208-609687 GCA_028555095.1 Dicrostonyx torquatus | reverse complement strand
CTCTCTCTCTCTCTCTTTCTGTCTCTTTCACACACACACACACACACACACACACACACACACACACACACTGAAAACAAAACAGAAAAGTTTTAAAAGTAGTTCCAAGCCATGTTTTATGCCATAAACTCATCAAAAGAAGATAGAGACATTCTCTCTGTTTAACAGGAAACCGAAAGGTGTCTTTTTGCCTCTCATAGCACCTGGCATTCACCATAACTTTGGCCATTAAATCAGCATTCCTTTTAAACTTGCGAATGTTCACTGAATATCTCAAGAGGGCTGATTCTCTTCGCTTTCAAGTCCATTATGACCCCAAATGCATTAACCTGCACTGTCCACATTTCTTCCTTTGCTGTCACATAAGATATATGCCACATAAAATAAAGATCGTTGACCTTGAAGTTGGTGGATGAGAAAAAGTACATTTAGTAACCCAGACTTGATCTAAGCCCTGTCAAAGTGATTTCTTACTCCACTTTGCTAAAGTAGTGCCATGCGTTATCGCATCTGGGTTCATGTCTTACCGCTGAGACAGCCCTCCAGAACGGGTGGGACGCTTAGTCACACTTTAGATGTGCTGCTTCCATTGTCACCGTGATTTAAGTAAGAGTATTGTGCAGGGAAAATACAACTGAAATGAAGAATGGAGGCAAGACGAGAAGAAATGTGTAATTAACACTTTTAATTCTAATTGGTATTCCTCGGCAACTCTTATGGGCGGTAGGGAGATACCCTATGCACTTCATTCAACACGGCATTGGAAATGAAAATGGGAAACAGGTCTGATCACAGCAGCTATATCTGACAAGCTGACATCTACCTACACCATTACTGTGATGTACAATCTCACAAAACTTTCATAAAAACCTCCTGCCTATTAGCATTTTAAAGGGCTTTGTGGCTTTCATAGTCTCATTTCAGAGCAAGGGATGTTTCATTATCCTCAATTAAAACTCCCTTAGAAGGAAGATTGGCAAGCACTTATTTATATATTTTCTTTACAGGCAACAAGGGAAGCATGGATTTTGTAAAGTAGGCAGGGTGCTCTTCTCTGCTGCATTAGGAAGCAATGCTGATTTGGAATAACTCTCCTTATGTGCAGCTATCCCTGTTAAACAGAAACCGTAGTTATGAAATGCAGTTTTCTCAGGAGCAGAGAAATAGCATGGTTTCTTACTGTGATTCAACTATGAGGTTGAACCATGATGCAATGTTGGAAAAGCTCCTGAAAGTATGTGTTGTTGTTAAAATGTCATCACCTCCCAAACCTTTGTGGTAACTTTAAATCACCCCTATTACACTGAGATGTAGGATATATGGATATTTCCTGTACGTCGACATTTTTCATTTTCAATAACTTTAAGCACTTTCATTTGTAATTTGAATATGT
Organism: Dicrostonyx torquatus; assembly: GCA_028555095.1. Lineage (NCBI taxonomy): Eukaryota > Metazoa > Chordata > Mammalia > Rodentia > Cricetidae > Dicrostonyx > Dicrostonyx torquatus. Next base: position 608,294 of record JAQHUG010000393.1, on the reverse strand, counting down.
GAACTAATTTTTTAAAACCTGAGTATATGACACTGCCTATAACTAACAGAAAAGTTGATCTATATCTAGAACAAAAGTTTGTATAGTTACATCGCTATTCAGACTGGTAAGTTCGTACCACTGTTCCCTTTCACTAATAATTAACTTATTTCAGAAAAGTATATGCACATACATTATTAATAAATATTTATAATAACTTTGAAAGTAAGAAACATTATTAGTAGAATCATTCTACATAGTAAAGATAATAATCAATAACTAAATGTAAGCAAGTAAAATGCTGAAAATTGTATCATTTATACAACCAAGGTCAAAAACAATAGTAAAAACACATAGAATTATTATTGTAATAGTCAAAAGAAGTTGATCATCTATGTGTTCACACATATTTATTTTGTTAGGCACCATATAGATCAAGTAAATGTTAGTAGTCTTATGCAATGAAGGAATTTATATAAGCCTATTGATTTTTTTTTGTTTAATTTGTAGCTAGCTCGTTTTTTTGGTAGTATTATCAACTTGAAAAGATATAAGGAACATCAATATATTGTTGTTTTCTTATTTAAGTATTGGCATTGCTACACACGGTGGCTTGTGTTCTTTCATTCTTATGTTTCTCCAGCAAGCCAGCATCCTCCTGTAACCACTCAGGCTGGCCCTTTGTGCCTCTCTAGGGGTGACTGCTCACAGCTGGTGAGCAGGCTCTACCATCCCTGCCCTTCTTGGCAGCAGATGCCTCTCACTTAGGCACAGATGCTGAGTACCCACCCATCCCTAACATTAGCCTTGTGTTCTGGGCTAATTGGGCCAGCAGAGTCACAATTAAGACTTGAATAATTAGGTATCCAACATGATTACTTTTGTAATTAATTCTCATATTGAGTCATCATCATCTGTCCTGAGTGATGACCATTGGTCCAAACTTAATTCAAATGGACCAATTAGTAAGGATTGAAATCAAAGCAGCAGCAAAAGCATTCACAGTGTTTCTGGGAACAAAAGCAGTTTTCATTGTGTGTAGATGTATAAGATCATCTTTCAGTTAGACTTGTATGAATACTACTTAGATGATGCGAAGTCATTTCAAGTTAGTTAATGTCACTGCATTTGTATGCTGCAGTTTACAGATGAACCCTACATCTCCAAAGAATGTACTTTATTCTCTTTAACAAAGTTTATATTATAGTAAAAATACATACATAAAATCAACCTCAAAGTGAGCAGCCTCCTTTCTCTTGCTTTCAGAGAGCCCAATCTTAACATTTTATATGGCTTGCTTACATGGCTCACCTATTTGTCTATTCTTCTCATCTTTTCCAGCCTTACATCCAAAAATGTCACCTGAGCAAATAACTCAGACACTGTTAACTCAGAGTCCAGAGTGAAACTGTTAGAGGTGAATTATTATTGTAAATTCCAATGTCTAAAAACTTATTATAACTTTACATATTCTGGAATAATGTTTCTTAGGAAGAAGTACATTCATAATTTAACAAAAATAATAAATATCAAATGGGTATAATTGTCCAGGCTGTGATGTTACCTGTTTCTGAGCCTGAAAATCTGGGTTTGAGTTCTGGGATGCACATACAGGAAGGAGAGAACCAATTATTTCAAGATTTTCTCTGAGTTCCACATGCATATTGTAGAACATAAGCATGCATTATAGAAACACACACAGATGCATACCATACACACAGACAATAAATTAAAGTGTAAAAAATAGAATTTAACAATATAACTCACTTAAACTATATTTCTGGAAAGTTGTCTTTGAAGTTGTAAACCTAACAGATATTAAATAACAGAAAAAGTTCTTTTCTCTTGTCTTTTTCTGACAACTTTACTAATTTTCAGGATTGCATATAAGCTTAGAGCCAACCTTTGTAGGTTTCTAACTTGCCCTGAATCCCAGCCTGTTTCTTTTTTATTTTTCAAAAGGTCTTTTTATTGTTAAATCAAATTTTCATGACAAATTAAGAATATTGTCAATGCTTGAGGGAATTAGATTGTAACAAATTCAAGAAGTTGATTGTAGCTACAATATCGTATAAACAACCTAGCTAACTTCACTGAAATTTAGTGTTACTTCAATTCTATTTATTATTTTACTTTCATTTTACATACTAGCCACAATTTCCCCTCCCATGCCTTCTCCTGCTCCCCCTCTGCTGCCTCCCTGTCCATCCCTACCCATTCCTCCAAAAGGTTAAGGCCTCCCATGGGGAGTCTACAAAGCCTGATACATTCAATTGAGGCAAGAACAAGCCCCTCTTGGCTGCATCAAAGCTGAGCAAGGCATACCACCATAGGGAATGTGCAGTCAATTCATGCTCCAGAGATAGATCCTGATCCCACTACCCAGGGCCCCTGAGACACAGCAAGCTACACAATTGTCTTCCACATGCAGAGGTCTGAGCTTTTTCCCATGCAGGCAGCCTGTTTTCTGAATTGCACAACTTAGATGAGCAATTGTCTTTTCATGATGTTCTGATGTTTTTATTTTTTGTGGTTCAGACATTATTTATTTTTGACATTTTTATTACTTTATGAATAATACCAATCAAAATTCCCACTTCCTCACATCCTCCCACTTTCCTCCCACTCCCCCACACACCCTTCCCCCTCATCCCACTCCAGTCCTAAGAGGGCAAGGTACCCTGCCCTGTGGGAAGTCCAAGGCCCTCCCACCTACATCCAGGCTTAGGAAGGGATGCATCCAAAGAAAATAGATCCCCCAAAAAGCCAAAATATGCAGTAGAGACAAATCCCAGTGCCATTATCATTGGCTTCTCAGTCTGCCCCAACTCTCAACCATATTTAGAGGGTCCAGTTTGATCCCATGCTCATTCAGTTCCAGTCTAGCTGGAGTTGGTGAGCTCCCATTAGCTCAGGCACACTGTCTCAGTGGGTGAACCAACCCCTCGTGGTCCTGACTTCCTTGCTCATATGAGTTTGACTGTTTTTAAGATCATATGTGAGTAGATTTGTAGAGATAGCCACATCTGGCTGGCACATCCTTTGTAGGATTGAAATTTGAGGAAAAATGGCTTGGTGGTTAAGAACACTTGATGCTTTTCTATAGGACCTAGGTTTGGTTTTTGGTAGGATTGTGGTGACTCACAATCACCTATAACTCCATTTCCAGGGGATTAGATGCCTTTTTCTAGCATCAATGTGCAGCAGGCACACACATGGTGCACATGAATCTATTAAGGCAACACAGTCATACAAATCAAATCAAATACTTTTAAAAATATGTCTTTGTGTAATTTCTCCTGTAGAAATTTTATAGGAGCAAATTACATGAAGTTTTATGAAGAGATCAGGGGACATTATAGAAGACAAGACAGTGAAAATATGGTTTTAAATAAAAGCAGTTTAATGAAGTCAGTATAGCATATATAAATGTCATCAAGGATAGCTAATACAAATTAAATTTATGTAGAAACTTAGTTGTTCTATCAGTAGGAGTTTAGTGAATGGAAGTGAATAATAGATTTTTAATAGATTGGGTAGGTGTTTTCATAGTCGGTGCTTACGAGAGTTAAGGAACTCAAAGGAATGTTTCTTGATAATTGCATAGAATGGATTCTAGGGTTTGCTTTGACCATATTATAGACATGAGTTTGTTATCTATGCTATAAGACCCTATTTAATGCAATCTTGTTTCCAAGGCAAACTGAACCCCTTGTCAGATATAAGCAAAATTTTTGCAAAACATTTGGGTACCTGACCTGTTATCTTAAGAGGTGATACGTATCCAGCTCTTGATTGTATTTTCAGTATCCCATTTCTTATCATTATTTATGAATTTTACTTATAAATCAAGTTAATAGTCCTTTAACTTGTTCTGTATGTTCTGGATGGCCTCAGAGTTAAGGTTGGGTTCCATCTCTTTGTAAAATCTGACCAGAAAGGAAGAGGAGGGAACAGTTTGCCCAAAGGGGTTGGGATTTGTCAAGAGTATTCTCAGCAGGAGTTTCACCTTGAAGATGACTGGAGTTCAGAGAAGGAAAAACAAGAATAATCTTTCCAAAATAAACAGTGAGCACCTGGAGAGTCTTCACCCACAGCCAGGGGACTCATTGAATGCTTGTGATATAGCAATCTAGCCAGAGGTCCTCTGTCATCATAAAAGTATCATTTGATGGACATAGGATACAATTTTATTATCCCAGTACTAGGCATTTGGAGTGCCAAAGGTTGCTAATAAAAGTTGGTTCAATCCTTCTGGTAAACAGAGGTTTTTCTTAGCTGAGAAATTATTAGAAAACCTTGGGGGCAAAGTTGAAACTAGGGTGAGGGACAAAGACCAAGATGACTGGAATTGAAAGAGGTTGAAAGATTATGAAAAGAAGGCCATGGAAACATGAGGGCTAGTGTCATGCAGTTCTTGTAACACAAATAAAATCCACAGCATAGCATGACTTCTATAAATCTGACACTGTAATAATTACATTTATTGGGCACTAGCATTATGCAATATTCTGTGAGTTGGATAATATTATCTGTGGTGTACCAAAACAAGAAGATAGGTTATTTAAAATGGAAATAAAACAGCTTAAAGAAAAAGAGTCATAAATAGTAGAGTCAAATTGAAATTTCAGTGTGTTAAAATGAAAGAAAAATGGTTTTTGTCACTGATCCATAGACATTGAATTTTTTTTATATAGTTCTCAATATTCGAGCCAAGGAAAAACAATTACTATTTTTCTTAGAGAAAGTGTATCTAGTAGACACTCCATATCTTTTATACTTTCTTTCATTTGATTCTTTAAAATTATGAAAGCCTAGCAATATGCTTTATATATTTCAAATGCACATAAGCAGGAAACCCTTTAACTGTGATTTAGTCAACACAAAATTTGTTACATTAAAAGATTTATGTTTCATCATCTTGTGAAAAAATCATAACATGTTTAGTTTCTATTGTTCCCTCTTTCCTGTCTTCTCAGACTTAGCTTATTGTGAAGGAGCAACAAAACAATCTGGAGATAAAGTGCTCTTCTTACAATATGACATATGCACACATACAAGAGAGAGAAAGAGAGAGAGAGAGAGAGAGAGAGAGAGAGAGAGAGAGAGAGAGAGAGAGAGAAAGAGAAAGAATCCAGCATTATGCATTAGAAATGATAACAGGAGTCTGTAAGCATCTTCTTAATCACGGGTTACAAAACCAGAAGTCCAGGGAAATTCAATTAGAATATTACCAACAACAACAACAAAAAGTCAAGACAACACATAGTATAGCATAGATGGAACCTTAGTGGTGATTGTGTGTGTGCATGCACATGTGTGTGAGTTTATGTGGGAGGTATCTGTGTGTGTCACTCTGCGTGTGTATACTTTAATGTGCATGTGTGAATGTGTGAATCTGGTATGTGTTTTTTGTGTGGATGTGGATGTCCATGTGTGTATGTGTATAGAGACAAATCAAATGTTTTTTACTTGTACCTAGTATAATATATTCCCTGTGGCATTGGCTATACCAGGCACACACTGACAACATTAATACACTGAATTGGTCTCAGGTAGATAGAGGAAATTTCAGTGTTCAAAAACCTCTTATTTCTTTGAATTAAAAAATCTCCGATCTGCAGAGGGAATTGAGAAACGTATCAAAACCTGCAATCTGGGATTAGAACAATTTCTGAGGCCTCCCCAGTCTCACTGCAGTCTCCCATCCCCCTCTCTATTGCCACTTCAGTTCTCTCTAGCTCAACTCAAATCACTATGAGTTTGTCAAACTGACATAGCCCTGTACCTTCTACCCTTGAAATATTTCACGTGATGAACATTGCTTCTTTTCTCAAATAATTTTTTATGCGGTGCCAACTTCCCAATATCTAGACATTCCTGGGAACTAGATCAGGTCTTTCATGTTGCTTATTTCTATATTCATAGTTTCAGCCTGAGGATGAAGGAGGCTAGGAGACATGTCAGGTTTGCAGGAAGACATTTGGCATGGAGGACTTTCAGTAGCATGACTTCTGCTCCTGCTGTGCTTTACTTTATCTTGGTGTTTATTGATTTTATGAAGGTCATGTATTGGCAAAGAAATGTTATAGCACTTTGTCATCTAGAACTATGTTATTATCATCTATTTCCTAAAATACTGCTGCACAGTAAAAAGTTTGGGTCAATAGTTTTACTTCTGTCTCAACTTTCCCAAAGGTGATCACATACACACACACACACACACACACACACACACACACACAGAGAGAGAGAGAGAGAGAGAGAGAGAGAGATGCACGCACACATGCACACATGCATGCACACACACACACACAAATAAAATTACCACTTTTAAAATTTATAAAGTATCACAAGAAGTATGGATTCTTTCTGTTTTATAATTTGAATGCAATTGGCTGAAATTCTTACATACTTCTTCATTTCTTTTCATATAAATCCGTTTCTATTCAGCTGCAAAATATGAAAGATATCTTGTGGGCTCTTGCAAATTAGTGGGGAAAAACTCATTTACTAAAAAAATGAATAAAGAGAATATTATCTCTCTCACAGTAAAATCAATCTCTACTTCAGTTTTCCTTTCAAGATAAAATATTTATAATTATAACAAAGTTCCATGTGAAAATTTTAAAATAGGTTATTACATATACTTACTATATTGTATGTGTACATACACAGACATGCATATTCACACTCATTCAGACACATGAACACAAGAACACACACAAACACACACTCATATGCACATCACATCATTACCATCATTGTTAAGGCTTATTAAAAATCTTCTTTTCCTTAACCTTTTCTCTTTCTCTACTCACAAAGTAAATATTCATAAGGTTAAAAATGTTTTTATTCTTTTTGTTGTGTCATTAGTTAATGCAGTGCACTAATACATTTGAAAACTGTGCTTCAAAGTTAATATCTATATAAACCAAGCAATCTTTACAAACATGATGGACAGGACAGACAGTGCTCATCATATCTCACAACCCAAAAGGGACCTTTTGCCATTTTCTATATTTTTATGAAGGAGCCATGACTAATGGCTAGATATTTAAATAACTACTAATTTGTTTCTGTTTTGTCAAATATACCTAGTAACATGAATTTTAAACTCCTTCCTTTTGTGTGACGACTGTTATGACCTCAACAGACTTAGATGAGTAAATCCAGCAATTTTAGAAATTCTATTTTCTATCTATACCTCATCTCACCATCTCTGCTTTCTCTATGCAGCGAATGATTTATTTATTTGCAGTCTTTTGCTTTTACTATTATAAGAACAGTATACAAGAAGATGTCTTTAACTACAGAGGTTCTTTTATGTGGATTTGGACCAGAGCCTGCATGTGAGAAGTAAGTGCCCTATTGCTGAGTTATATTTCCAACTCTGGTGTTTTTTCCTGAAATACAAAAACCTGTAGTATATTCCAGCAAGCACAACATCAAGTCTGGTGGTTTAAACGATTTCCAACTTTTCTAATATTTAGATATAGACATGTGTCCCCAAAGGGTCGTCTTATGAAAATGTAATCCAAATGTTGAGGCATTAAATTATACAAAATACATCCAGACACTAATAGGATTAGGTAAGTCAATGGGGTGTAATCTGTTTGAATTCTGGCAACTTCACTAGAATATAGAGTAAACAGAGGTACCACATACATGTGTGCTATTTGCAACCTCAAGACTCTGGGAAGTTGATGACACAGAAACCAGAACTGATCTCTCATACCAGGGCATCTAGAAATGCAAGTCTAGAAATTCAATCCCAGATAAACTTCTTTTCATCGTGGTATTGTGATATTAGCAGTAGAAAATAGACTAATACACATTTCCAAGTTTAATTTCATGGAAGCAGAGAAAACAACTAAGGAGGCACTAATTTTCATACTTTGCTGAAGTCGGAGGAGATGGAGTGAACAGACTCTCAGGATATTTAGATATTTAGATTGTAATGTGTTCAACAGGCAGTGACAGAGTAATGTGGGTTGTGGGTCCAGATTCTAGTTTTCCATAAAGTATTAGAGCATTACGTTGTAGTGAACTAGTGTACACTTGAAAATCCTGCTACTGGGAAACTGGGGAAGCTTAGGTGGGAGGATCAGTGATCCTTAGGCATGTGTGTGTGTGTGTGTGTGTGTGTGCGTGTGTGTGTGTGTGTGTGTGTGTAAGAGTAGGGGGGAAGAGATTAAATTATTGAGATTATAGTGTATATAGAGGCTGGATAAAATTGCCTGGGTTACCTGGTTAACTAGATTTTCATATGAAAGGTCCAGTGACTCTTACTTACTGCTCTGCTAATGACTATCGAATTCAATTCCTCTAATCCATCTGAAGGCAATGAATAAATAATATTAAGCTTTATTCATTTTGAGAAGTACATTAACCATAATCCAGAGTACTGATAACAATGGTATAAATCTTTCCAAGGCAAAACCCATGGAAGATGGAATGAACCAATTTGGTAAGCAAAATATCTTAAATTTTCTGAATGTTTCTCATCAAATCATTGTATTTCCTAAATCAGGCACCACTACCAAAGGAATGAGAAGCAACAGCAAGGGAGAGGAGATTTGTCTATTGAGTCACAAATGTTAGGATACATGAATGGTCACAGAAAGAGTCATGATACACACAGAGAAGGCAGTGGTCATGGCTTTAGATCTTGAAACTGTCCAAGATGTAGTATAACATAAGCTATCAGCTTGAAGTACATTGAACTATTTTATTGATATTTGTGTGACACATTTAGCACTGTATTCAGGAGCACTTTGTGCTTAAATTTGGACAAGACTCCACTTCTAAGTCTCCAAATCAAAGTGTATTTTACACAACTTTCTTGTCAGAAAAGTTTTAAAAAAATGGCTCAGTATCCAGGAAGGAAAAATTCCTAATGTCTAATGATACTTCATAGGAGACACAGAAATATAAAAACTAAGATGTCCAACTTGTTTGCTATTTTTTCTATTAAGAGCTATTACCCTTGTTATGTTTATAAAATGTTCCTCCTTAGACAGTAGTCTCAACATTCCTTTATCTTTGCATTATGCTCCTCTCTGCTTTTCAGATGTTTGCCTTTAGGGGCACTGATAAAACACACACACACATACACAAAGCCATTTTATTTTGTGGATCTTCGTTAAAAATCACATCTCCTCCTGACAAGCTATTTAAAATGTCATTTGTGCTGTGTGAAGGCTTTTAGAAAAATCCGGAGACCTAGACCCAGGTGACCCAGACTGTTTCTGCAAGGATTGCAATTTCCCTGTGAGGATTATGGTTCCAGGGAAGACCGCTTCTAAATATCCGTGAGAGAAATTGGTTCCAGAATTAATGCTGCTGTTTGCTATATATTGATCTTAGAACATTCCACCTAATGCCGTGTAAAAGACAACAAATAAAATGAGCTTTAATTATGGCAATATTAAGTACAACAGGGTGATCATTCCCTAAGCATGGAACAATTCAAGCTGTGCTTGAAGTTACTAATTCACAGGCACAGCTAGTTTCTATTGGTTGTCACATTAATTGCATTTTTCTTTAGATCATCAATGCTAAGACTAAGAACCAATTCTATTCTATGATAATAAATATTGTAGAATTATGAAATAAGAAACCACAAAGTGGATCATTTGAAGAAAGTGAACTTGTGAATTAAAATATTCATGTTCATTGATTACAAATGGATGAGAAACACTATCCTATTATTTCACAGAAAGGAACCAATTGGAATTGACTTTTATTCAATGTGTATGAATAATTTCTATTGTTCACTTAAATACAAGATATCTACACAGTCTTTAAAGTAGATATACTGTTTCAAATTTAACAAACAAATTTCTGTGGCTATAAACATAGTGGAAGTTTGAATTCATTTCATTATTATCAATTTCTAAATTTGCTGTCATGGTATAGAGATGATATGGGGGGCAAATATATTTTCTTAAATAGAAACAATTAAATTGTCAAAGAAGAAACAGATACTGTCTTATGAAAATAATGACTTCATTATTGAGAAAAAAACTCAGTTAATATTTTCACCAAGTATTTATCTGTATGTCCCTAGGAATGTAGACATGAACAAGAAACATCCAACATCTCCAACAAACGACCCAGATTTTTATTATTATTAAACAGTGGAATGACATCTCTGATTCACATAGAACATGGATAAAGCATACTCCAAAAACTTACCAGAGGGTCATTCTGGTCAGTTCTGATTATTAAGTGTCTTACATAGGTATAATTCAAAGTAATATGATAGGTGAAGTTTCAGTGATAAAAAGAAAGAAGCCATAGCTGGGTCAAAATCTGATGAAGACCAGGTAAGAAAGGAGGAGGCAGCCATCAGACCTCGCACAGGGAGGATTTCATGAACAGTTTATCTTTACAAAGGGAGGGCAAACCATACAGGAAGCACTAAAATAAGATAAAGTTTATATATGTATATTTGTGTTATAGCCTTCAATTCCCTAGCAATGTTGGGCATTCTTTTGTGGAGAACAAGATTGTAGCAAGTGACCATATGGAGAGTGGCAGATTATGGTGACATGAGATATGGAAAAGTGAGAATAAAAAATCTCCATGAGGGGGGATTTAGAAAGCAGGACAGAAAGGTCCAGATGTTTATTAGATACTCAGGCACGAGTACTGCAATTAGAAAATCAGCTGGCTGTATTTATAACCTGACACCCAGTAGAGTATATTCTGTGTTGCTTACTCCCAGTTGAGAAGGAAAAAAAGGTAGGAAGATGACGAAGTGAAACAGAAAGATGCATTGATCCTGCCATTTCCAACCCTGCCTCATTCCTGCTTTTGATAGTCCTCCTACCTCCTTTACAAAACTGTTTTTTTTTTAATTTATTTCACACACCAATGAAAGTTCACCCTCTTCCCCTTTCCATCCATTCCTCAGAGAGGTCAAGGCCTCCCATCTGGAGTAATCAAAGCCTGGCATATCAGTTGAGGCAGGACCAAGCCCCTCCTCCCTGTGGCAGGGTTGAGTATGGTATCCCACCACAGGGAATGGGCTTTATAAAGCCAGTTCATGCACCAAGGATGAATTTTATATCAGGGGCTCTCCAAAAAGACCACACCACACAACTGTCACCCACATTCAGAGTGCCTAATTATGTCCCATGTGTGCTCCCCAGCTGTCAGTCAAGAGTCAGTGAGTTCTCACGAGTTCCGGTCAACTGTGTCTGTGTGTTTCCCTATCATGATCTTTACCCCCCTTGTTGTATATAATCTCTCTTCCCTCTCTTCAACTGGACTCCCAGATCTTGGCCAAGTGCTTGGCTGTGAATCTAGTTTGACTGTCAAAGTCTTTCTTACCCTCCAGTCCAGTCAATTGTTGAATAAAAGCAGTCAAACCGGCACTTTATATTTTACAGCTTTCACTTTGTTTAGTGTTCTTCAGAAAGAATCAAAACAAAAGATTCAATTGCTACTTTAGTCCTCTGCCCAAAGTGGGAAGCTTTCTCTAAATTGACTCCTAGATTACACTCCTTTAGGACCCATTCCCTCACCAGGAGAAAGAAAGTCAATGAGAGAAATTGCATTTTCTTAAAATGCAAAGGTTTTGCCGTCAGCACACTGTGAAGAACCAGATCTCGGAGATTATGTCCTTGCTCTTTATTCCTGCCAGAAGGACATAGCAATAATCTCTCCTAGCTAAGTCAAGTGGAGGATGAATGACTAGCAATGCTTCCTTTTCACAGTATTTTCGTTTTCATAACACTTGACAGATTAGGAATGCCTTAAATCCATTACTTCCTGCATGTGTCACAACAGGTCTATAGGAGAGATACTATAATTATGATGATGTCAAAGAACATAAGAACAAAACTATCTTAACTGATTGCCTACAGCTACAGAGCGAGTGCATGCCTTCAGGGGAGTTAGGCTTTGAGTGAGGTAACATGCAGAATATGTGTCTATAGATGTAGCCTATCTAATGGCTAGAAGGATGATAGCTTTATAAGTTATTAAATCAATTATAATGTATTAATTTACAAAGCAATTTTTTTTAATTTGAACTAGTTAAATGAGCTTACAGCACTAATAAGAAAAAATGGGGAATGTTGGAAATTGTCTCGGTATTTTATGTCATGTCTATTATAACACACAGGACACAGAGACTTGCTGTCTCTCCTCAAGGAAGCACTCTTCTTCTTGCATTAGCCTTAACAGTAAACCCAGAAATTCCATCCCTTTTTTGTTTGTTGGCTTAAGGTGATTTATTGTATGCTAACCTATCTTAAATGTGTAGCCTTAAATACGATTTTTTTCTGTCATAATTTGTGACTTTCAAGTTTATCTCAGCCCCCTCATATAATAATCACAAAGCAATTACAATTTAAAGTCAGCAAATCAGATACCCAGCATCTTCCCTGAGAGTATGTTTTATTTCATAGTTTTCATGTAAGGACAAGGTGGTCAGTAGTCAATAGGTATTCTTGCAATGTGTGAGACTAGTCACATTTACTTCTGGTCTAAAATGTAAAGACCACCTAATCTTCATGGAAGGAGCTATGCTACCTACCTGTGTACCATCACCTGCATTTTTGCAAGACAAGTCTATACTTACCATACTCATACTTTAGGAATAAGTTATAGGCTTTATATATTAATTTTCTGTCAGTTTACACAAATGTAGAATAGGCCAAAAATTTATCAGTCAATAAAACTATGATTAAAATTCTGCTTATTGATATAGATCACCAGAGTGTGTGTGTCTGTGTGTGCTTGTGTGTGTGTGTGATATATAGACACATTTTTGATTTTCTTTTTATTTGCTGTTGGACTTTGTAGTGCAATATTTAAATATATAGTGTAATTTTATTTAAGAGATTTTTTAAAATTTAGTTTCTTTTGATTATTTCCAAAGTGTGTGTGTGTGTATATATATATATATATGTATATATATATATATATCATATTCATGTATGTGCCTATGGAGGTTAAAGTTGTGTTGGCAGAGGCTGTTTATTTGTTCCGTGCCACTTAGACCTGAAATAATCACACAGAAACTATATTATTTGCAATACTGTTGGGTCAATAGCTTAAGCATATTTCTAGCTAGCTTTTATATCCTAAACT
>JAQHUG010000393.1:582647-595068 GCA_028555095.1 Dicrostonyx torquatus | reverse complement strand
ACAGAAGGACTTCCCACACCAAAGGTGGGCACTGAATCCACTGAAACTTGAATTGCAGAAGCTTTGTGAGCCATTTGTCTTAGATGTTGGAAAGCAAATCTATTTTGTTTTGTTTCAGATTGTTTTTGCAAGATGAGTATGTATTCTCATCTGCTCACCTGTGTTTCTAGGCTCTACGCTCTACTTTTTAGATTTTAGCAGATAATTGGAACAAATGTATTACTGTACATCTCAAATGTACAATTTTAACTTACACTTGTAGTGTTATGACAACTGTGGGTTTGGTAGTTAATTGTATTAAGTTTTTCAGCTTAATATTAATTTTCTGGCATCACTCCAATTTAATCAAATAATATTGTATCTATTTTTGTATAGAAAACCAGGTATTGCTAAATTATAGGCAGACATTGTTTCTTTACATGAGAATGTTTACATAAGTTCATAAGAAACAAATAAACTTTATTGAATTTAAATCTATTAATTGTTGCTATCCTTATTTGAGTTCACATCTCATATTCATTTTCAAATAGTAATTTTTCTATATTGTCTAATATACTTGTCTTTGGGACGAAATTGAATTACCCTTTCTATAGTGAAAATTAAGAATATGGCAACAGCAAGTGTAATAGTCCTTTGTTTTGTGTTTATATAAATACATTAGAATACACTATGCTTATTCTTTGATTGCCATACACTTCATTGATCAGACTGTCCTATAATAATAGTTCATTGTGTCTGATGTTGCCATCAGCTTGAACTTAGTACATGGGATAGTCTATACTAAAGAACTGATTCTAACAATAAAAAAAATGATTTAATATCAAACATGTCTTGGTTATTTACCTCTTCACCTACTTTGCTTAGAAGTATAGAGGCGATTGAGGCTTCCCTGGGTAGTGACTATAATGAACACAGTTTTCCACAGTTATCTTTAAATCTTAAAGAAGCCATCCTATCCCAACAAAGAGATAGACATCTTAGAGCAATTGAAACAGCAAATTATCTTCAGGCATTGACTGAGAACACAGACAACTAACCAGAACACCAGCCTACAGTTCTGCAAATATTGTATCCCTGTGTAGGAAGCAATAGCAAAAGCACTGGCCTGAATAGCCCCCATGGGAACTGCAGGAGGATGGGGAATTAATACATTGTTCTGATATCTTTATAAGATTTCCCACCTCATGACACCTATGGAAGGAAAGTGGAATCAACATTTGGGTAATATTACTAATCACTTTAAAACCACATTAGGGACACCATGACAAATGATACACACAAGGCAGCTACATATTTTGTTTGCACAGATTAGTTACTGAAATTCAGCACAAAAAGTATTGTGACCGCATGCAATTGTATTTTAAATAGTGTATCTAATTATTTAAAAAATGGTTTTATACTATTGACTCACACAACAGAAAGGTACACCGTCGCTATTCTCCCATCTTAAAAGTAATAATTAATAGATCCTCTGTAAATTTAATGAACAAAAGATTTTGTTTATCTTGATCTTATTGACAACAGTGCGGTAACAATACTTCAGGCTATATTTATATGTGTAAACTAAAGAGGAAATAAAAAAAAGTTGGCATCATTCAAGTTAACATTGAAAAAAGTTTTACCATTGCCTTTCTAGGGTCCTTCCACAAAATGAGAAGAAGAATGCTCACAGAAGTAGGATGAACTATTTACTGAAACTAAGTGGATATTTGCCCTAAACTACATGTGTCTATTAACTTAACCACAATTCTGTAGGTGGAAAACAGAAATAACCTCAGAAACAACATACCTAAAAGTTGATATTCCAGTATATAACCTTAAATTCCCTTCCTTACAATAAACATTTCAGAAAACAGTGTTTTCAAAGCTTATCTAATAAGAGAATCCCATCTATCTTGTATAATAACTAAATCTTACACCTATAGAATAATCAATCCTTTAGCTTAATTTCTCTGGAAAAGTTTATCAAAAACTGTAAACATTTAAATATCTGTTCCTAAATGCACACTTTTAAACTCTTGGAAATTCAATCCTGCATCCATACACCTAAAAGAAGTGCAGGGATATTGTGGAAGTAGAGACCTGCCACAGGATCTCAGAAATTGTTTGCAAATTTCTTTACCCCCAAAAGGTTTCCGAGTCCAATTTTATCTCTTATATCAAGTAACAATGTCAAGAGAAACCAAGTTACCTTGACACCCTGCAGGTCTCTAATCAGATTATTAAAGAAGCAAAGAAAATCGTCCACTTCTGCACATAGTCTTTTAATTTCTGTTGATGAAAAGCAGAACTACCGGATTTTATAAGACCGCCTCCAAAATACCGTTATCCCCAAATGCAGGCTCCCATCCAGGACCCTTGCTTGTAAAACTAAGCCTTGCCCTGCCATAGTCAGCCACTTACTGCAGTGCAGAATGTCAGCGCAGACAGTAAGAACTTTCCGTGCAGGGATTCCGCGCGATACAGCCAGCCAGGCACAGCAGTACTTACCTTAATTGAAATGCTCTCCGTGATCAAGTGAGAAATCCTTCAGATCAACCGTGAAACGGTGGGCAGATCGAAGTTTTCAGTCAACACCCACAGAGTGGCAGCGTGCCCTGCTCCTTTGCCTCTGTTTATGCCAAGCTCCTCGCTGTCTGAAGGGAGAAAAAGATCAGCTGAAATCCTTGGAGATTCCCAGTGAGTAAATGAGGAATGAGAGATGTTTTCTTGCGGGAGTTTCTCCGTGAGCTTGCACTGTTTGCAGGCTCCCAACTGCTGTGATGGACGCCTGTCAGGTCCCTGGAGCCAGGAGGTATTCATTGACCTGATTAGCAGGCAACGCTCCCTGCGTGCAGGCAAAGCATGCGGAGGGGTTTTGGGTCTCCAGGGAATCAGAAAAGGAACGAAGGCCACTGGGGAAACTGGTCTTTCCCAGTCTGATGGATAAACTACAACTACGGCTATAATTTATAGGGTGATTAGCCACAGTGTTAGCCATTGCAGGACTTCAGCAAATCAGCTTTCTCCAGCCGATTTTACAAGATGCATTTGTGTTAGATATAAGGCACAGTGAGACAATTACTAGGCTGATCGGGCTGATTTGTAAGCCAAGTCTAAAGCTGAAACATGTTTAAAGCAATGTGATAAAAGAGATAGCTGGATTTGCCTTTGCCCCTAGCCTGCCACATATATCAACCTTTGTCTAAGTAAAATGACTTTAAAGGTTTATTACAGCCCTCCAGAGGGCTCCTCTCTGACTTGTAGAAAGGTAGTATTCATACTAAATAAGCATTATCCGGCAGTTTTGTACAGACACAAGCATACACACCAAAGCATGCAAAACAGAGGGCTGCTCTGTACTTTTTCGAATAGCATTTTTTATTAACATCACATTTACAAAAATGGTTTATGTTACCCAGAGTAACAATGGAAGAGTCTATGACACCTAACAGAGACATCTTTTCTATTATCTGTAAATGTTGCTGGAAAGAAAGAAAAAGCAACAATGGTCTTTGTGTCCAAGGGAGGGAAAAAAAATACCAAGTGGCTGTTTAAATGTAGCGAGGTGTCTTTACCTTCCTCTCACCCACTTCTCAGTATCCTCGACTCTTTCCCATCCAAAGTTACGGCCCCCGGAGAGATCTAATGCTGTGGAAAAGGTCACGAAACTGAATGTTGAAGCCCCAAATGGTTAATTTTTGACAGCTCTCACTTTTGCAGGAGAAAATTATGCAAATAACATAAAAAGAACAGATGAAAAAAGTCATTTGCATGTCTTGAGGGTGAGAAAATTCTCATTGCCAGAGAGGAAACTGACGACTGTCCTCTCACAGTAACAGTGTGTGACATATTCAGCATGTCTTCTCCATGTCAGGTCTCCACTGGGACATCTGGCATCCCCTTGGAGTGCTGGGCATGTGTGTTTGCGAGGGAGGTGTGCTCTTCTTGCCTTGCAATGCTCACGTGTAATTGAGACAGCCCCCCAAATCCATATAACAAAATGTCTCAAACACACACAATAGGGGATTTGTTTGCCTTGTCCACACCAAAACAACTTCCTGTTTACATTTGTCTCATTAATAGACTAACTCAGTGATGAAACTTCTTGGTGAAGTGAAAGCTGAAGGTTGGAACTGACTTGCTGCACATAGGGCCGGCCTCTCACTGAGAGAAGGCACAGATTCCTAGGAAGAGGTCCCAGAAGAAGAGGCTGCTCCAGCATCCCATGAAGAGGTCTGGTGCTCCCTCAACTGGTGGAGGGTGAGAGCTGAAGGTGAAAAAAAAAAAAAAAAAAAACTTGATCGATTCACTTCAGAAGGAGAAGGAAACAACTCTTGCTACTCTTAGGGCAGGAAACACATTATCCAATTATAGACAGGCAGTGGAGGGCTCCAGCAGAAACGAGGCTCCTTAAATCGAAATTAATGCACCCGCTCGTAAATAGCAAGCAGGAACTACACCTGCTAATTTCTTCACAGAGCGCTCCAGCTCGGCTGTAACAGGGCACTTACAAGTGGTGCTCGGTAACATTTTATGTCTCTGATGTGTAGGTGTCCATGCAGTTAAAGCACTCTGCACCTTTATCGATTAGAGTGCCATTCAGAGCACCTCCGCTTAAACAGTGGCCTATTTTGGAAACTTTTAAAGCCTTAACACTGTACATACTTTCCTGAATCCTGTCCACCAGCAATTACTATTTAAAAGGAAGCGGGACGCAGCAGGCACTACCTTTGTGTCAGAGGAGATGTTGATTGAATAATGTTAACACTCATCGTCCTTCCACATACCAATACCTCATTCCCCAGTAAGAGCCATTTCTACAATGTGTCTTCCGTATATATTAATCTATGCCAGAATCTAAATGCGTTTATGTGACTATGAAAACAACAACAGAATTTTGTGGGAAGAACTTGAAAAGACATGAGTGATGTGACTGTACTCAGTGTCTTACTTAGGGATTCTATTGCTGTGATCAAATCCCATGACTCCAAAGCAGGTTGGGGAGAACGGTTGATTTGGCTTATACTTTCATATTGCTGTCCATATGGAAGGAAGTCAGAACAGGAACTTAAGCGGGGCTGGATCCTAGAGGCAGGAGCTGATGCAGAGGGCATGGAGGAGTGCTGCTTACTGACTTGCTTTTCCTGGCTTACTCAGCATGCTTTCTTCATTTTCAGAGGACAACTTTTAGAAGTCAGTTTCCTTAGCCAATCATTTGGGCTCTGAAGATCTAATCCAAGTGGTTATTCTTGGTCTGAAACACCTTTACCAATGAGCCATCTTGCTGGTTCTCTTTCAATTATTTTATTAATTAAAGCTCAAAGAATATGAGTAATTTGATTAATGCTAACCAGGCAGTATAGTTAACTGCAACTGTAAAACTTCAATGATATTTATGAAATTTCCCATTTTGAAAACAAAAGTAAATCTGCTGGAGAACTTGAGAGAGAAGCCCCAGTGCCATGCTTGGGCAACGCTGTGGAACTGGCCCTGACGGTGTAGATGTGAGAGATCTGTCCCTGAGGATGTTAAAGTAGGAGAACTGGCCACAGCCCTCAAATTCTTCATGGCTGCAAAGGGTGAACTCACCAAGGCAATGCAGGAGAGCTCACCCTGGTGGCGAGGATGAGGATGAGCTGGCTGACTGAACAAAACTGCAACTACCCAGGCCCAGAAATACGATTATGGGATGGCCCAACCAAGTATCCACCCCACCTATGAACTGTAGACCCAAAGCAGCAGGTTCTCCACTACACCAGACAATAGCAGGATAACCAAGAAGAGTCCCAGTAAAGGCTAAGCACCGATAGAGTAGCAGAAACCAGAGGCTTGAATGAGACAATTGACTCTTTACAATGAACACTTACAAGTAAATATATATGGACAAATGGGTTTGCTGCATAACTCATTATGTCACACTGTAGCTTTCATGATGAGAATTTTCCCCTTTTATTTCTTTTTTTTTAAGTTTTATGGAGGGGGGCTGCAAAGGCAGAGGGCACTTATGCAGGGACAGGATATGAATGGGATCTAGATGCATGATGTGAAAGACACAGAGAATAAATAAAAGAAAGTTTAAAAAAGGAAATAAAAGATGTACTTCCCATGGGATAGGAAAAGTACTTTGACATTCTTGTTATATGATTTATAATTGAATAAATATTTCATAGCAATAGTTTATCCTTGTTTTGTTTTGTTATTGCTGTCTGTTTTTGTTTTGTGTTTTTCCAGAAGGGTTTCTCTGTGTAATAACTCTAGGTGTCCTGAAACTCGCTTTATAGACCAGGCTGGCCTCAAACTCACAGAAATCCACCTACAGCTGCCTCCCAAGTGCTGGGATTAAAGGTGTGTGCCTCCACTGCTCAGCTAGGTTTGCATTAATATATTAGGAATATATCAGGAATATATTAATAGACAATAAAATTCAAATATTAATGAGCCTAAAACTAAACTACATCTATAATATTCATGTTTTTGTTACATATAGTGTATCTTGGCCAAATAAACACCCAATGTTCAATCAAGTAACATTTTAGAGGAGAGCACAAAAAGATAGTAATAGCCAGAGAATCAGGAAGTCTTCTTTTTTAAAACCGTGTCTTCAAAATATGAAGGGAAGCCACACCCTCAGTCAGAGTATGGCTGCCTAAACAAGACCTGAACAATGACAACACCAATAGAGCTGCCAATTTAGATAACTGGGAAGGGAAATCACACAAGTACAGCTTCTGGATAAACTATAGACAATTAACTACCACTGAGAGAGAGAGAATTTATTTTCCCCAGAGTAAACCTTCTAATTCGTTAATTGGTTGTCCAATACCAAGTGGTCAGCCCTAAAACAAGTACATACATGCAACACAAAATGGACAGTGGTATATGTGTGTGTGTGTGTGTGTGTGTGTGTGTGTGTGTGTGTGTGTGTGTGTGTATACACAGTGACTTTTCTGTCTTACTCAGTCCCAAGGTCCTTTGAAGCTAATTACTGGGCGACTTAATATTAACTATAAACGGTTTGATTTATTAGCTAGGGTTTATTATTAAGTAGCCCTTACAACTAAATTAACTCATTTCTCTACCAAATAAATTAACCCATTAGTCTGTATTTTACCATGAAGTTTGTGACTTGTCATTTCACATCTTAATTCCCTGGATGCTGCTGACATCTCTCTGACTCCACCCTTCTTCTCCCTGTATTTCTGCTTAGATTTTTCTGCCTGACTTTATTCTGCCTGACTATTGGCCAAATCAGATTCATTCTTAATCAAATTAATAAAGCATATTCACATCATACAAGGGCATTATCTGACAACATGTGTGTGATCTTTTCTGTATGTATCAATAATAACCAGAGAATAAAGGACCATGATTTGAGAAGGAGTACAAAGGACATTGGAGAAGATGGAAGGAGGAAGAAGATGGAAATGAAGTAAGCATAATAAATAATATAGTTAAAATTAAAAAGCCTTATTATTTAGTTGTTTCATTAACATTCTAAAATGTAGTACTCATTTATGATATAAAACTGGTTGTTTCAAAAATGTTTGTTGAAATATGTATTAACTATGCCAAATTTAGCATGATTTATATCATCCAAGCTTTGTCTGCAAACTCCTAAGCAAGACTTGAATACAACCATTTCATCTTTCTTTGAAATTACTAGACATATTCAAAGATTTCGGAGAAATACTGTGACCACAGTTTTTAAATATCTGATAAAAATTTCTGTCTATAAAGAAATGATGATCACTCAAATTAATTCAGTCTTTACAGTTTGCCAGTAAGCTTCTTACTTCTTACTTCATTTTATTCTTACAGGAATCTTAGGAAATAGGTTACCTTAAGTATTTTTTATAACATTTCTATGACAAGAAAATGAGAAATAAAAAGGGCAAGTACTTGTCCTTTTGACTTTGCTCTTTGGGTGAAACACAGTGGTCTCTTTTTCAGTCAGGGTTTCTACTGTTGTGATAAAAAACAATGACCAAAAAGCCAGTTGGGGAGGAAAGGGTTTATTTGGTCAACACTTTGATATTGCCATTCCTCACTGAGGGAAGTCGGGACAGAAACTCAAACAGGACAGGTTCCTGGATACAGGAATTGATAACAGAGGTGATAGAGGAATGCTACTTACTGGCTTGCTCCACATGGCTTGTTCAACCTGCTTTCTTATGAACCCAGGATCACCAGCCCAGAGATGGTACCACCCAACAATGGCTGGGCCCTCTCCTGCTGATAACTAAGATAATTCCCTACAACTGGATCTCATAGAGGCATTTCCTCAGTTAAGATCCCTCCTCTCTGATGACTACAGCTTGTATCAATTGACACACAAATTCAGCCAGTACATCTGCTTTTCAGAAAAGGGTTCTTGCTTTCTGCTTCCTAGTAAATACAATCATGTGAATCATGGTGTAGCAAAATGGGCACCAAATGGGAGTATACATTTAGATATCTATTTGAAATATTCAAAAATATTATAAAAGTACAAACTATTTAGGTTTGTCCCAAATAATATAAATGATAACCATCTATTAATGAAAGGAAAATTATCCTGAGCCAATGGGTGAGTTACAGTTGATATGTCTTGGGATATTTGCTTAGATTGTGAACTTTGCCAGATAGTGACATTTTCACATACACTTAGAATATGTTGTGATAATTTTCTAAATGTGTGTTTAAAATTCTTGTATTAATTTTCAGATTCCAAATGACTTTATATTAAAATATTATTTCATCACAAATTTTTGTGTGGACTTAATAATCAGTAAAATATAAATTCCATAGAATTGGTGTTATTTGAAAGATAAAAAAAACTAAGCAAATGTTGTAGTAACAACTGATCATTTGCATTAACAACAAGCATACACTTTCACAAACATATATTCTGATTAGTATTATATTCTCACAAGTTACAGTAATTTCTGCTTCAGTCTAAACCATGGAGGTTATATAACTATATTTACTAACATTTAAGAGATATTTTTAACATTATTGAGGCTAGCTTTTATTATATATAACTCAAGAAAGTGAGAAATCATTAAATTTCAGGAAGGGGAGCAAAATTGAACATGCTATCAGAAATGTGAGACTACTGTGAGAATTCCTCCACTAACTGGCATTATAACCTTCAAACATTTAAAAAAAAAACTTACAGTTAATAATTTCACAGGAAAATGTGAGAAAATTAAAGTGCGCTAACTTTAAGATTTCAGACACTGTCAAAATACATTATTCAACTAATAATTTGTAATATCCTTTCTACCTCCTGCAGAAATAACCTGGCAGTCAAGAACAAAAGGCTGTATTCAAACACACATTTTCTCCTTTCTCTCCTCTCAGTATCCTCATAGTTTGTTCCATTCAGTAAATAACATTATAACAAGACTATTTTGTTTTCCTAGTTCAAAGTAATTAATGAATCAGCCATGAGTTGCTGATTTTATGTTCTACAAAGTGTATGTTAAAAAAAAAAAAACTCAAGGTTATGAGTTTTCTTTGACAATTTTTAAATAATTATAACATTTTCTTCAATAGATATATTTGATTTTGCCTGATTAAATTAATGGCTAATTGTACTTTTTCCAAATTTTTGGCATAGTCAAAATAAAATTAAAGCCATTTTGCTTAAATTAACTAAGAATTAACTTAAAAGTGGACACTTATTTAGAATAATATGAGTGTATTTAAGCCCTCTTTTTGCATTCACACTAAAATGATAAAAAAATATGAATAATTAAAAGGAAAGGAGCTTTTAAGGGATATTTTATTTGGCAGTAAAAATTTCTTTATTACCTAAGAATTATATTTTGTATTTTATATACACACATAAATTCTAAAAATAAAATACATGATATGAAAAATTTGCTTGCAATATCTAATTTTAGATTCATTCTAATCTAGTAAAATGGTGATGACAAAATTATTACTATAAAGTATAAACCACATATATTTCTTCCTGATTAATAAAATTTTAAAAATCACTAAACAACTGTACATTAAAACATATGCAGGTATAGTATCGATTATCAAAAGAGGTTTTTTTTTTATTGTTCAGATAGAATGAGTCATTTTGGAGAATGTAAAAACACTCTTAAAAATAAACTTAAGTGCGGAAAGATATAGATGTATGTGTTTGATAAGCAGGACCAGATGTGTTGCTGAGTTTACATTCCTACATTTTTGTTCATCTTTCTTTATTTAGTCTGACACCTTTAAAAAACTTTATATTATTATTTTAAAAAGTCATTTCTATAATCATATGTCTATTAGAGTCATTAATCACAATGAATAGAAAACAACTGACATTACCTAGTCTGGCAAAGATGTGAAACGCAGGTGCATATTGTTGAAAAGAATGAAACTGCAAAATTAAGTTGAGGGTATAATTTGGTAATTTCTTAAAGAGTTAAACAGAATATCTATATGGGATGTAGCTATCCTTCTCCTGAAATCATCATCCCAAATAAAAGAAAACATGTGTCTCTGCACAGTCTTTACATCCTAGTGTTCAATTATTCATAAAGCCCACAAACTGAAGACTGTCCACATAATCCCTCAAGAGAAGACTAGAAGAGCACTAATACCTTCCTGGACCAGAGTATTGCTCAGCAGGGAGCCTAATGGGAAAACCAGCCTAATGGTCACATTCTTGAAAACTGAATTGTCATCTGATTAAGTCAGTGAGAAAAATATTAAATAAATTCAATAGCAATATTCTGGATTTATGTAATATTCAAAACTATGTAAAATAATCCATAATAAAAGACAATTAGTAGGTGATTGACCTGATGGGGATTAGGAGACAGTGACAGACAGGAAAGCTTGTAGAAACCTCTCTGGATGATAAAAATGGGCAATACATTGCTTACGGAGGTGGATTCAATGATGAAATATGCTTTTAAGAAACTGTAACTTAAAACTTTAGTATGCAAATCTTATTTAAATATGTAACCTGCCAAATAAATAAGGAAAATTGTCATTTTTTTAGTTTATCCTCCTATCATGTCCATAATAATATGAACTTTCCATATCTTTACTCATTTCCTTTTTCTGATTTTATTTCTTGAAGGGGAATGGTCCTAGCCTTTTCGGCTTATAGCCACACCCCGCCATTAGTTAATTATTCTGCCCCTAATTAGCCATTAGCTAATTACTAGGGGTTGGACCATCAGGTCCCAATTAGGTATATAAGGGCAGATTCATGTGGTAAGCTCTCTCTCTCTGTGGATTGCGGGTCTATTGGCATCTTCGGAGAAGCACGTTTCCAGAGTCTGGTATTGTAAACCTGTGTGTGTTCCTTTTTTTCTATTAAACTGTATGTTATATATATAGCTACTCTGGGTCATAACTAATTAATGTAGTAACGCGTGGTAAACATGTGGCACCCGCAACATGAGTGATTTTAAGATCCCCCAGCTGGGAGGGGCTGTATTTCTCCCCAGGGTGGGGCTCTGTTTCTCCCCAGCCTGTGTCCTGCCATTTCCCAGCGCTCTTGGTCACGGCCAGTAATTCCTCGGGGTTTTCCGCATTCGCTCGCTGTGAATGCCATTGTGAATTTCCCGCCCCACCCCCAAGCTCATACGCCCCTCACAGCTCTCCGCCCCGGCGCTCCTTTATTCTCCTTGCTGCCATCGCCACCGCACCGGGTTCAGCGTCCATACCCGGCCGCTGATGTGTAAACAAGGACCAGCCTCCACTGCGCCCCCGCTTCTCTCGCTGCCGCCGCCGCTTTGCTATGCCACCGTGACTTCCATCATGTGCCCACCACCAAGCCCGGCCCGGGCAGCTCTGAGGCTGCCCCAAGCCTGCCGCGCCCATTGCGGCTCCCGAGCTGTGCGACAATCACCTTACGGGGGCCGGCCGTGCTGCCGCCCTCCGGCCTGTGGCATGCGCCCGCCAGTTCACTTCACGCAGGTGCCTGTACTGAGAATTCAGGCACTCCCAGATATTGTGCCACGCTCTGTCATCTCTGGAGTTTTTCAGGGTCTGTTTTCCAGGGTCTGGGGACTGCCCTGCCCCCGCTGCCACCGCGGTATCATGTCGGGTCTGCAACTGCTCACTGCCCAAGGCCATAGCAGACATAGATTTCAGCTTTACGACTTTCTGCGGACACCTTGTACCACTGTGACATCTACTGCCTTCTGCTACAATGACTCACCCTAGCAAGCAATGGGTTAATCTCTCCTTTGACGATCTAAATGGTTTTAGGCCTTATGCAATGTCTAATTATCTTCTCGATATATATGGATATTTCATATCTGGGCTCCTTTGGGCAATTATCGGCTTGATTATCTTTTGTGTCTCATTTATTAAGTTTCATGCCACTGTTAATCTACTTCATACAGAAATTCAGGCACTGAAACAACGGAACTCTGAGCTAACTGGTGACCTCCAGATGACTAAGATCTCTTTGGAATCCATGCAATTAAACGGTAAC
>JAQHUG010000393.1:522606-567166 GCA_028555095.1 Dicrostonyx torquatus | reverse complement strand
AAAAAATCCTTGGAACTGAAGCACAAACTCAGTACTGAGGTATGGAAATAATTAAAATCCATTGTCTTTTAATTGTTTTGTTGGTTTTGGTGAGGCAGCATTATCAGTTGAAGTTCTTCAGTCTATGTAAAACCACTCCGTATGTTTCAGTCTATGAAAAAGTTCCCACTACAAACAGAAGGCTTAAAAGGTCAGTTGCCTCACTGCTGAATTATAGTATTTATGGGAAGAAGACTCAAGGGAATGTGACCTGACATGGGTAGAATACTTTTATAATTCCTGTATTATGATCATAAATATAAAAGATGGTCATCATCCTGTTCCATCTCTTCCAGTTGGTACACAATTTTAGGAGAAAACTAGATATTTTAGAACCTTGGCCTCAAGCATTTTATTAACATTAACAAATTCAAACTTTACATGGAGTAGAGTGAAACTGTAGTATCAGAAGGACCCTAGATCTAAGTGTTCCAATGTATTCTCTGGAAAATCCCAGAAAAAGATAAACATACCCTAAAATTCTCTCCAGCATAAGATGCATCCAGTCCTATCACTCATTCCTTCTTGACCTTTCTCATTTTGATTTGTATTAATTTTCTCTTTATTTGTTTTATTTTTATTTTTATCTGAGAGATTATTTCTTGACTCCAGTTTCCCTTTTCTTCCCCTCACTGAAGCTTCTTCCCACTCCACCTCCCCTTTCCCTCTGATCCACCCCCCCCCCTCTCTTAGAGGAGCACAGGCTTCCCAGAGACATCAAACAGACATGCCATAACAAGATAAAATAAACCCAGGCACGTACACCGTCACATCAAGGCTAGGCTAGGCAACTCAGTAGGAGGAAAAACTATCCCACAAGCAGGCAAATGAGTTAGAGACAGCCCCATTCGAACTGTTTAATTCCATGAGAACGCCAATCTACTCGGTCATAACATACATGCAGAGTTCTTAAGTCAGACCCATACAAGGCTCCCTTTTCTCTAAGAGCACCATGACTCCCGGTAAGTTAATTTTATGGGTCCTTTTCTTTTAATTTCTCTGACCATTCTAGTTCATTTTGTCCTTACTCCCCTTAGCTCCCCAGGAATCCCCTAGTCCTGCCTAATGTTTGGCTGTGGGACTCTGCATCGGCTCTTTGTTAGTTAGCCTCTCTGGTCTGTGAATAGTAGCATGACCATCTTTTACATTACAGCTAATATTCACTGACAAGTTAGTACACATCGTATATTAAGCACTATGTGTTTTTAGTAAAAACTTTGCACATCATCACATATGGTAGTCACCAGTTTGAGAAGTGGTTGTGGTAGTTTGGTGCTGTATGGTATGGCAATCCTATGAGCAAGGTTTGCTAGCATGCCATCATTAAATATCAGCCAGGGGACAAGGGAGGTGTGAGTAAACCACAGAAAACTATGTGGAATCATCCATAGGACCAGGTGCAAAAGCAATCATGCCAAATATTCCATCTTTAAAGATAAGCTCCAGAAATTCCTGTATCCCCCAGACCTTCATTGCATGTTATTTTTTGGGGAAATATATTTTATGTGCATTATTCTTCTGAGTATGATAATGTATAAAATGAGCAAAATCATGTAATAATTTCAATTTTAAAGGTGAAGATATTGAGACAAAATATGGTTATTGCATGAGAAAACCTCACTTCAATTTATCTTGTGTGAGGTCATTTGGATAATAACATTCAAAACAGTATATTCATTCTGGCTTCTGAAACACATTTGTCCTA
Organism: Dicrostonyx torquatus; assembly: GCA_028555095.1. Lineage (NCBI taxonomy): Eukaryota > Metazoa > Chordata > Mammalia > Rodentia > Cricetidae > Dicrostonyx > Dicrostonyx torquatus. Next base: position 565,422 of record JAQHUG010000393.1, on the reverse strand, counting down.
TGCACATTAGAAATATATTTTGGGAATACGTTTTTACCTTGAAACTAGTACACACTTTTTTTAACTAAAGAAAAAAGACAAAATTCAGAATGCAATTCGAGTTTTTTATGTAATCACTTAAATTTCAACCATTTCAAATGTAACACCCTTTTTTGTGAGTCATACAAAAATAGACAGAAAGTCATGAGCTCGTTTGTCAACCAAGGTCTGTGCCAGTCACGATGTACACCATGTACTCATAGCCTCAACAAGTTATGGTATTTTGGAGGGGAAATTTTACCAAGTCTTGATTTATAATTATACATTATGGAATGACATAATTCATTAAAATTTTAAAATGAGGTTTCCATAATCTATATACAAAAATATAATAATTTGTTTAAAACATATTAAATACAAACTCTTTGAAAACATGACTTTCAAGAAAATCATTGTTTAATTTTTAAATTTTTCATTTGTTGAACTCTTAATATATACTTGTATACTTGTGTGCAACTTCTTTTGTGATCAAGAGTGTGTGGACATGCATGCATGCGTATGTGCAGGCTGGAGGACAATGTTGGGCATCATCTTCTTTCATGCCTTGTCTCTAATTGGCCAGAGGCTCACCCATTTGGCCACACTATCAGGCTAGCAAGCCCTTGGGATCCTCCTTCTCTGCCTCCGTAGTACTATGGATACCAACTTGTGACTGCATGCCAGCACTTTTATATTGCTTTGGGGTATTAACCTGTCTCAGTCCTTTGTGAATTCAAGGTAAGCACTTTATATACTGAGCTATCTCCCTTGCTCTAGAACTTCATTGCTGTTGTTGTTAGCTGGAATAACAGTAGTAAATTCATTACATCATTTCCAGAATATACCTAGATTATTCATTACGTGTTATTTTATTCTTAATGCAACTGCTTACCCTTTCTTAGAGGTTTCTGGAGAATAATTAGTTAAACTCAGACATTTTCTTAAAAGGCTGGATATAGTAATAAAACCAAAGACCATTCAAAAACAAAAACAGACTTCCTTAACTTTGTATTTTATAACAGAAAAGGAAAGTTTTGTTGTTGTTCCAAGGTAAGCGAGTAGGGAACCAGTACTTCATGAGCCCAGTTTCCAGGCCTGTATCTCTGTGAATAAATGATTAATCTAAGACAATGCAAAAGATTATTTAATACAATTGCAGTAGCATTAAGAATCACAGAAAATGATTACATCTGTGACACAAGCTGTTTAATATTTTCGTGTTTAGTTTCTATAAAACATAAATCTCTTTTTAAGAGAAAAGTTTATTGATTGAACATTTTTGTAGATAAATGGATAACCTTTTCTTTTTCCTCTTATTTGTACTTTTAGGAATTACCTAGGGAAAAAATAGTCTCAATCTGTCATGTAATAGTAGGTTGTATGAATTGCAGTAACAAGCAAGAATTCCTCAAAGGGGCCTATATAAAACACAAACAAACCAATGAAAAATCACACAGGGAAACAGGTAAGTCACAGGAAGGATACAAATTGATATGTACTTGGTTTCTATATTATATTATTTTGAAATATTCCTTTAGAATATTGATATACAGAGTGTTGAATTAAAGGAATATGCTTCAGGTGGCACAAAGAACATTCATGAACTGTTGTTTCAAATACAATCTGAATTTATATGATGTTAAATGGAAGTTTAAAAGTATAAACACATAATGTTACTTGCACCTATATTTCTAATCAAATTAAAGTGTGTCTTTAAAAAGTCATTTTTAAAATCCATGATGCTTAATGCCAAAAAAACATTTTTTTTCACATTCATTCATGACATTTTCATACACTTAACTAGTTGAGAAAGGCTATGAACAAGTAAAAACAAACAAATCCGCGTGTGTTTGATAGAGAGTGACATACCGAAGTTTCCTAAATACAAAAGTGTGCTTGTCGCTTGTTAATATAAAACAAATAAATACTAGGCATAGTGTGGCTTGGCTTACAAAGGAACTTGTCTCAGCTGCAATCGCCAGCAAAGGTAATCAAACATTAATTTATATGTTGCTGCCCAAATGCTTTGTAGATGAGATTAAAGCGTGTAATTAGTAGTCTTTAAGTAGATTATCCCAGATAATTTGAATGGGATGAATGAGTCAGCTAAAAGTCTTCAAGAGCTTCACATAAACTTTCCCTAAGGATAAGGAAATCCTTCCTGAAAAGCAGCTTTATTAGACCTGCTGTTTGCCTGCCCTTCCCGGAGGCCTTACCTACAAATGCTGAACTGTGCACAACATCCCTGATATTTCCATAAGAATTTGATTACTGTGCCTCATCATATATATGACTATAAAGTGGGTGTCACGAACATATTGGTGTGTGTGTGTGTGTGTGTGTGTGTGTGTGTATTCCCATAATACCTTTTTCCTTGAGATAGACCCATCTGATGCCTCTGGATATTCACTTTTTTTAAAGATTTAAACAGTCTCTGCAAAATTCCCCAAAGAAAGGACATCAGTAATCATGGTAACATCAAATGCACAAAGGAAGTCAACAACAGAATCAGAAGCAAAAGCTAAATATCAGATTCCAGAGTGAGGAATGAAACATCATATGGAATGAAAACACTGGGTCTCAAATACTAACAAGCCACAATCGGGAAAAAAAAGACACATGATTCCCCTTTAGATGCTTGGCCGGTCTTCTCTTGTCTTGTTTTCATCATATGTAGTCATGTGTGTTAGTATTGATAAGTATGGACTCAGAGCCCAGAGAGAAGATGACACTCAATAAGGTGATCCCTTTCCTCTTTTTCCCACTCTCTAAGCCCCCCATGGGTTATTGTTATTGTATTTTTTCTAGTAGAATTCATCCAATTAAATGAATTACCTTAAAACGTAAAGGTTTTTACAACATAGAAACAGAAGAAATAAAACAAGTGAAGATAAATGTATTCTGCATCTCCCTTAACTGCAGTGGGCACTTACGGAAAGGACTGTGATAGTCTATACAAACTCTTTGAGATTCTCCGCTGACAGGAAGCAGAAAAGCAGGAACACATTTCTCTAGAACCTCCAAGTAAAAAGAATGACTGCAAGAAGGAGCTTATCCTTGAGATGCATAATAAAAGAAACCTGCCAAGCTTGCCTAACCATTTCTATTTTAATAATGAGGTAGTTAGTGTATTGGAGTACACATGCAGTAATTTGTGACACAGCATATACATTACCCACTGCAAGACATGCAACTCTCTCTAATACACAGGACACATTTTTACTACCAATTCCAGGAAAAACATACATTAAATCAATGTGTGTTAATTATAAGAATGAACACAACGCAAAAGAGGGTCATGGTCTTTACTGCTTTTGAATGTAGTTTGCCATCCTTTTTAACACATGGACTCAACATAGCCCATATTGAACACAAGTATGTCTGCATACCTCTAGATTTTAACATAACAATCTTAGACAGTTTTCCAACAATGCCATGCATATTATAATTCAATTTTAGTTTTTAATGTGCTAAATTATAGTGTTTAACATATCTAGGTATGCGGGTTAGCTTTAAATATCAACTTGACATAGCACGGAATTAACTTTGAAGAGATTCTCCATTGAGAAATTATCTAGACCTGGCCTGCTGTTTTGGCTGTGGAGGTTTCTCTTGATTTGTTTTGATGTAGAGAGACCCAGGCCATTTGTGGGAGGCACCACTTCATGGGCTAAAGCTTTGCAAGTGAGGAAAGGTTTCAGAGGATAAACAGCTATCGAAGGAGGATGTGTTTATTCTCCTTTTTTCTTGACTGTCAATGTGCTATGACTAGCTGCTTGAGCTCCTACCCTGGCATAACTGAAAATGATAGAGTGTAACTTGAAATTAGTATACAAGGCAAGTAAACCCTTTTCTCTAGGTTGATTTTGATGAGTATGTTTTAAAGCAACAACAGAAATGAAACTAATATACCACTTTAATACAAATCAAAGAAATAAGGTTAATGGGGAGATGACAACCAATAGCTTTATCCTCAATGAATTAGGAAAGAGATAAGTAAAGATTTCCAGAAATCTGGACCTGCTCTGATTTGCAATCAGCTCTATCAAAGTTTAAAATTCTTTGTAGTAGCAGAAGCAAAGGGCATGTGAAAAGACGTGTGGGGCAAGAATCTTCTGGACATAAGTGACACAGAGGTTAAAGAATCAAATGGAAACTTTTCAATGGCTGAACATGCACACAACAAGAATATTTTCAATTATAAAATGCTAACAGTGACTGAAGATTTTAATCTTGAGAAACTATTTCTGAAGGAATTTTTTTGTTTGGCTTTCAGGGCCTTCTTTGGTGCTTCTTAAAGCTGATTAATTTACCATCTTCATGGAAAACTTTGGAGTCAGGCTTCGTGGAAAGCTTCGACCACTATAATTTAGATCCATTGAGAACATCCCTGAGTGAGAATATGGGGCAACTCAGAACATCACAGCTTTTATACAATTATTTGTAGTACTACTTCTTTAATGTGTTCAAAACCTTGGAAACTTCAAAGATACAGAAAGAAAACCTGGGGGAAGGTTATATCCCTAGCTATCTAGTTTCCTTTTTCTTTCATGTCCACCTTAGCACTGAAGTAGCTATTTTATGGTAACATTAAGCAACATATGCCATGAAGACACTATTGCTGTTGACAACGGATTAATGTGTGTCCAGTAACATGCTGCTCTTTTTAATTTTTCGTAAGTGGTTCTCCCTGTATTTATTAAGAATGGAATAAAAGATTATTACAATTTCAAAACTTTTATTCTTTGCAAGGAGTATACATTTAGATATTGCTAGAATATTTTCAGTTTTAGCTTCATTATTTAATAACTGAAAACTTTGGGTGAATGGTTTCAACTTTCAAACCCAACTTTTAAAATTTGCTCTGTTGCAACAGAATGGCATCACTTTTTTAGGATTTTAGTAAAGGTGTAATGATATAATTCTAACACTGTTGAATCAGCATAAATTTATCTATGTCTTCCTCTGCATTTTCAGAATTAGCTGGATAAAATTTGTGTAAGTAAAAATATATTTAAAATTATAACATTCTGTCATTGACTAATTAATTACTTCTATGTTAACAGTGCAGGCAAAATGTTTAATGATAGTATTTGTTAATTTCTACAATAATTAATGCAGTCTTAATAAATAGCAAAACACATAAAATAGATAAAAATAAAAGAATAACAAAAAGAGCATTGACCACAAACATCTGGATTATTTGTTCATGTGTCCTCATTAAAACTTAAAACTATTGAGGAATATAGAGTTACATATTTAATATTATTGAAGGAGGATATGAAGGTTTCTAGAATTTTAACAATTGATCATGGGTAAGTTTCCCTTCTGTGGATATTTTACTGTTGGTTTCATAACATATAGTCAATGAACCAATTTATCCTTATTAAAAAAAAAGATGAATCATTTACTTTACTGACTTCTGATCCTTATTATGTGTATTTTTATCGTGAGTTGGAAAATTTTATTCTACACTCACTAATGAAAACATAAGCATGATTCTAATTAGCTTGCATGTGCCCTAGAAATGCACAAATCCTTTATTAGATATGAGAAATGAATTCTGGTCACCACCTCTAAATGCCAAATTTATTATATTCTTGGGAGAAAATATTCTTTCTCCTAATTAAAACTATGTGCTCCATAATGAACAAGGCATAATTAAAGATAAAATACCAAAGAAATAACTTGCTTCTCAATGAAAAATTTACATTAATAGAACTAATTTTACAACACTTTGGAAGTTTTGTTTTTAATTTGTCTGTTTCTATAAGGACAATAACTCCTAAGTTGAGTAGATTTTTTAAGTTTATTCCAATGAATATTCCATTCCTACAAAATCTCCTCAGAGCCTTTGTTTGTCTTTCTTTTTTTTTTTTAAAGATTTATTTATTTATTATGTATACAACATTCTGCCTCTATGTATGCCCGCATGCCAGAAGAGGGCGCCAGATTTCATTACAGATGGTTGTGAGCCACCATGTGGTTGTGGGAATCGAACTCAGGACCTCTGGAAGAGCAGTCAGTGCTCTTAAACACTGAGCCATCTCTCCAGCCCCCTTTGTTTTTCTTTTAGTGTATTCTGAACAATATTTTAGCCTTTCTTTTATTGTTAATTACTCACTGTTCTCCTAATCAGTTTAACATGGCACCCTCTCCTCTCATTCCCTTTAGTGGAGATGAATATTTCTCTTCATTCTTTCTGCTGACATTGCTGTATCACCAAAGGCGTAAGATATATTTTAAAATGAGTCGTGATTTATTTTTAATGCGTTGGCAAAAGAGTAAACAAAGACGTTTGAAAAAGTTCTAAAATTCAAATCATGGAATATATAAATATCTCAGTATCAACGTTCATTATCCATTTATTTGGAGAAGTAATCCAGTCTTTTTTGATGTTTAGATGCACACAAACATATGTGCTTATGTAGCCTAGTACACACATGCTTATACTCCTTAATAATTTGAGGTTCTTATACCAAACTACTCATATGTTTTTCAGACATGTTTTGTACCATATAATTTGAGAACTTAATTTCTGCTCCTTTAAAAACTTTACATTTCACCGGGCGGTGGTGGCACACGCCTTTAATCCCAGCACTCGGGAGGCAGAGGCAGGCGGATCTCTGTGAGTTCGAGACCAGCCTGGGCTACAAGAGCTAGTTCCAGAACAGGCTCCAAAGCTATAGAGAAACCCTGTCTCGAAAAAAAAAATTACATTTCAGCTCTTCTCTTACATGAGTGCCTTGCTAGAATCAAGACCTAATAATTTAAGGATTGGCAGAAGGTATTGAGTTAGAAATTGAAAACAAAATGTGTGTTTGAAAACAGTCTGAGTATTTTTTTTTAGATAAGAACCTCAATTTGTTCTCAAATTGTTCACACACACACACACACACACACACACAAAGGGAGAGAAAGAGATTTATTATTGATCATTTGTAAACATAGTGTCCATTAAAAAGACAAAAACAATAACAAATCTTTGAGAACCTATCAAAAGAAGTTTATCTTTCTCATCCTTCTGGCTGTCATACAGTATTTGAACGTTTTAGCTTTTTATTTTTTCAGTATTCTCAACATTGTAGAACATGCTATTGAGATAATAGTTTCATAGCAACCACATGTGTTTAGCTGCCAAAGACCCTTGACAGAAAAGATGACATAATGCTTTAAAAAGAAGGTGATTCCTGGATGCTGCATGAAAGAATGGCACATTCACTTTTCTTTCTTCCCTTACTCTGCTGTAAGAAGTGGGCTGGATGTTTATTTATTATCTGTGTTTAGATTTCTAAAAGATTAAGACAGAAAAACAACAGGTTGAAAAATTACTAAAAATGACAGATTATGATAGTGTTCTTACTTCCAATAGCATCACAGTTTTATAATGGCAAGGTGGATGAACTACGAAATATATGATCATACTTTAGTGGAGCTATGGATATACCTCTAAGTTGTACATTATCACCATGATGAAATTTAATTTTTGTTTTCTTTTCAGATATTATTTTAATATATAGCTTTTAATATGAAAATTCAATATCTGAAAATTAACAATGTGGTAAGAAATTAACATTTTACATTAGTGATTATAATTAGTATGTTACACTAAAAATCTGGTATGGAACACCATTTATTAGTTCAAATTTATTCACCCTCTGGTGGTGAGATACTTTAAGCAAAGATTGTAGAGAATTTATGAAGTATAGCCAGGGTTTTCTTAGTTATTTTAATGATTATTTCTTTTTAAGTTAATGAGTATTCACCAAACTGCTCAGTAGTAGATTTTATATGTAATATTAGTTTTGAGATTAAAAAAATGATATATAGTTCCATTAAAATAGAAAGTAACAAAATGCCATATTTAAAATAATTATTTAGTTGGAAACAAAAGATGCATATGAAATCTAATTTTATGAGGTAGCTCTTCTGTTGGAAAGTATTATTTAGAAACAAATAGTCATCCATTGGTAAAATCAGGAAAATACACCATGTGACATTAAACATTAAATAAAACAGAAAATTTCAAATATTATATCCTAAAAGGAAACTAAAACCAAACTTTCGTCAGGTCCTGGAATTAAATTGGTTGTGTCAATGGTCATGAGTGAGTGACATACCTACATAACATTCATTTCTGCTAAAGATGCTGAAGTAATGGTGAACTTCAACACTATATGAAAAGATGCATGTTTCCTAGAGAAGGGAGAGTATACAAATAAATGTAAGTATTGCAAAAATACTTTTCTCATATGTTAATTACTGATTGATGTGGGATGTCCTGTATGTGTGTTGCTCGTATTGGGTGATGAGTAAAGCTGTTTCTGTCAATGGACACACAGAATAGAGCAAGGCGGGAAATCTTAACAAAGAGACAGAGAAGGAAGGTAGAATGAGGAGACGCCATGTTGACATCAAAGGAGAAACATGTTGCGCTGGTGAGCTGCAGCCCCATGTCAATAGACAGATTAGTAGGAATGGGTGAATTGAACAGATACAACTAGTCAGTAAACAAGCCTAAGACACTGGGCAGACAACTATAACTGACAATAAACCTCACAGTGGTTATTTCATAAGCAGCAGTGGGAATTAGTGAGCATTACCTGGTGGGCCGAGAGAAACAGGTCTCAGGGGAACAGCGTGACCAAAAATACCAATAATTACAACTGATGATGATACTTAGATTCTATCATAAACCCTGAAACACAGTTTGTAAGATGTAGACATTGATATCTTTTTTTTTTTCACTTGGGGATTTTCTTTTTTTTAAACTTTTTATTGTTAAAAGAAAAATTTACATTTACTCCCCTTATTGCCAGCCCTCCCGCTCCCCCACTACCCCACCGCCCTCCCCCTGCTTCCTTAAGATGGGGCAGGATATCCTGACCTATGGGAAGCCCAAGGCCCTCCCTCCTCCAACTCGATCTAAGAAGATGTGCATATCTTTAATGGTTACTGCATAAATACTATATTTTCAGGGACTACAACTATAATGTTTAATGTATTAATGTATTATCATTAAACATTACATATTCTTAGGTTATGTTTCATTTAATGTATGAGATACTATGACATAATGTATAGCAAGAAGTATTTATCCTTAAATCTACAATGTGAATATTAATAACTTTCATATTTTAAAAAGTAAAAGAACATTTTATGAATTTTATTTTATTCTATTGAAAAGTATATTTTAATATTTTCAATGTATTTTGAAATATTTTTAAAACCTCTGAGTTATAGAATCATAAAAATTTAGTGTGTCAATAACTAAACATAACTATAAAAAACAAATATTAAGAATTGTGATGAAGGTATTCTTTTATTCACCCATCCACCCCTAGTAAACATATCCTAATATTAAATGTTCCATAATGAATACACAGCTAGTTCTGTGTGTGGTTGTGTGGTATGAGATTTGGGAACATAAGACTAGAAGGAAACCTTACCCATTCATGATTCCCTGAGTGTTTTTAGCAAAGCCCTTCTTCTTAGCTTGTTCCTATGTCCAATAAACTAGTAGCATCATCCCATGCCTGTAGTTTACTAATAAAACTGTCATCAGTAAGTCAGCGTTACTGCTTTTTTACTGTTTGACATAAAAATAAAACAATATTAATGTGAGTGATCAAACACCAAATGCCATTTCTTCGGAGTCAGAATAGTATTTTATAGAGAGTCTCCTAAGGTACAGTATTTTTTGAACAAGAGAAACAGCAACATTTTATCAGTGTCGGGCTATATATTTGATGGTGAATGATATAAGATTGGACAAGGAAAACAAGATAAGGCCTATAAATTCCAAGACAGCACTGAAACGTGACTTGTACTTGATCAAAGTTTAGTCTGCATTTGGTTGTTTGACACTCATCTGTAGCAGTCACATTGAGAGCGATCTGACTTGTACCCTTAGCGAAAAAAGCATTGTCCCCAAAGTATCACTTGTTTGTAAACACGTGTGAATAATTTGAAGTACTTTAATAAAAAGAAAGAACTTACATAAACATTTTATTAGAAAACATCAATTATTCATACTAATTAGTTTAATTATGGCACTTCACATTAGTTACTACGATCATACTTCTTTCCACCATCATTTTTCCTCTTCCCATTTATAAAAGTTTAATGGTAAGATAGAAAATTGATGATGAAGGAAGCAAAAGTTAGCCCTTCCAATTTCTCTGTTTTTAAAAGTAGGAATCTTACAGAATTTCAGATTCATTTGTCTTTTATACCTTAGTTTTCAAGATTACCTTAGGAGGTGGTTATCACATAATAAAGACAGAAATGAGGAAAAAACTCACATAAAAGGAATGTCTCTCTAATGCGTGGTGTTTAGGATTTGTACATTTATCCTCAATCTATGTGTGTGCCTTACTACCCATCATCTGCCTTGTTATTATTCTCCATTAAGAACACAAAATTATAATACCATGGAAAAATTGATAGATGTGGAATTATAAATTAATAACAATTAAATGTTATTACAAATATCTTTGAATGCAATAGGTTCAAATCATTTGAAAGACAAGAAATTAATTTGTTTTTACTACACAATTGTGTGTACAAACTAAGTCCTTATAATCCAGCTAAATGACTTGTCAAAGACTTGCACAACTCTAAACTCAGGAGGGAGAAGGAACATGCAAATTGGTTTATAAGCATATAAAATAATATTCAATCCACTTAGAAAATTATAAGTTATGGTTTTTAAATATGTGATTTATAGAACATGTTATAAGTAACATGATTTGATTTAATCAGCATCTTGGTACTTGAAAGCTCACTTAAAATAATAGTTTCACTGGGCCAGAAAGGCAAGGTAAACAAGGAGGGACCAATGCAGGAGACATGGATTTTCCAGGAAAGGAGAAACAGAAGAGATCTCTTGGATAAACTGCTGAGAGGGGCGACATGCAGGATTCGGTTGGGTGGGTTGGGGCTGGGAAAGAGTGGGAGAGTAATGAAAGATGGCTTGATCTGTGGGAGCATTTCAGGGTAAAAGAGAAACTTAAGGGAAACTCCCAGGAATCCACAAAGATGACCCCAGGTAAGATTCCTAGCAATAGTGGAGTGGGTGCCTGAACAGAACTTCTATAATCAGACAGGCAACTGCTCTAATTGTCATCAGAGAACCTTCATCCAGTTGACAGATGGTAGCAGATGCTGAGAGCCAGACTAAGCACTGGGTCGAGCTGCAGGAGTCCTGTTGAAGGGAGGGAGGAAAATTTGGCCTAGCCAGGCCTGCCTAAATCCTATCAGAGGAACGCACAGAGACAACTGACATTCTCTCCTAGGAACTCATGGACTCTAAACCTGCAGCCAGGGATCCTGCATTGAAACTGTTCTAGTCTCTCTGTCTGTCAGTGACAGTAGTGTAACTTGGGTTGTTCTTAGGGCTCCTATCAGTGGGATCTGAACCTGTCCCTGGCATGTGAGCTGGCTTCTGGGAACCCATTCCCCATGCTGAGTTGCTATGCCCAGCCTTGATACAGGGGAGGAGCTTGGTCCTCCCGCAACTTTTTGTGCTATGCTTTGGTGGTGTCATGGAAGACCTGCATCTCACTGAATGGAAATGGAGGAGAAGTGGATGAGGAAATGTAGAGAGGAGGTGGGGTAAGGGAAAAGGAGGAGAGGAGAGAGGGAAAATTGTTGCCAGTATGTAAAATAAATGGGAAAAAATTAATTAATAAAATCTTAAACTAAATATCATTTTGAGAAAATGAATATGTAAATATGCCACATCAGGGACATAGGTATAGTAAAACACTCCACGTATTAATTAGTGTACATAGAGAATAAGAAAATATTTACATCTTTATTTAAAATATATTTTAAGGAGGTGGTCCTGAACCTGGGTAAATCCCATGGGTGCTTGTCTAGTTGCACAGTGTGGACCCACAGTGTTAGACAGGCTTGACTATGTGTTAGTTATGCAAGTGCCTGAGTTCTCCATCTTTCATCTAGTCCCAGTCATATCTAAGGAATTAGGGTAACTGCATCTGACCATAAGTAAGGCCAATGAACATGTGAAGAACATGAAAAACCACAGAGAAAGCTGCAAACTAGGTGAGAGGCCTTAGCTGTCCTAACATGGTACCTGATCTGACTGTAAGTGAAGACTGAATCCTGCCAACTGTAAGTGCCAGTGGCAGAGAGGTAAAGGCTATCTCAACCTTTCTAGGACTTAGTCTTGCATTTATGACTGTATATGCCACCTCTTAAGAAAACTGTGTTGAAAAATTTAAAGGTAAAGAATATAAATAAAAAAAATTTACTATAAAAGTAATGAAAGACAGAAAAGCTCAATAAATGAATGAACTCCTGATGTTCAAGTCCTAGATCATTATGAGAAAGACCATTAAAAAACAAGATCAGATTTCTCCTCTAATCACTAAGTACATAATAATGACATCTAATGAAAATACTTTCAAAAACCTCCAAACAAAAATTTGAAAAAAATTATTAAAAGTATGTTCTGGCAACTCAAAGAAGAAATTAATAAACCCCCAAAGAACAAAAATAGAGATGAAAAAGTAAGGAATTCAATCTAATATATGGAGAAAGGTAAAATTGCTTAAGGAAACCTGAGCTGAAATAATACTGCAAATAAAATAACTCAATACACCAAATAAAAACTCAGTGGAAACTCTCATCTATGGAATAGATCATGTGGGAAACAGATATGTGGGAAGAAAGAGAAATGGAAGAAAGTTTTACTCACTGAAGGTCAACAACACATCTTAAAAGTTAGTACAAATACATTGGAGAACAACTCAGGGACACCATGAAAACACCCATCATTTGAGTTCTGGATATAAGAACATAAGAGTAAAAACATACAGCAAATTTTCAATACAATCACAGAAACTTCTCTGACATAGAGACAGAGAAGACGGTCTAGTTACAAGAGTTCTAAAGAATTCCAAACAGAAAAGACAAGTCCACAACAAATTATAATCAAATTTTTAAAACTACAGAATATAGAAGTGTTAAAAACTTCAAGAGAGAAAAATTAACATTCATAAAAACAGGCTCATCAGAGTGACATGAGATATTTAACAGACATTTTAAAGCCATAGTACTTTGAAAGACACAGTTCAAATTCTGAAAGATACCAAGTTTCAAAACACAGTATTATACCAAGGAAAACTATCATCTAAAATTGAAGAAGACATAAAATCTTGACAGGGATAAAAAGAAATTAAAGGAATTTATTACTACTAATGCAACACTATATCAGATATTGAATGGAATAATTTGATCTGAAAATAAAGATAAATACTCCTAATAAGTTATAGAGAATAAACAATTCCAAAACATCTAATCAAAAGAAATCAAAGAAAATAGTCCATAAAATAACAGAATTTAATATATATTGTCCTGCAGTAATATTTGAGTAACAAGTTATATACAGATAGATGTAGTAGTGACATGAATATTATGGGGCAATCAAATGTTTTCTCATTGATTTAAGGCCCACTCAACATGAGAAAAAATTCGTGGTGTATTAAATCATGCCAAGAAGCCATGGGTCAGGAGCATACAGATTCCAAGGGTTAAACTGTACTATGATTTTGTTGTTAAATAGCCATAACATCAAACTATGTAATTTTCATTTCCTTACATATCCATTAATTCAGTTCTCAGACCTTCTTGGACCTTTGAACAGTAATTAGCAAAATTCACAACTGGTCAAAGTGAAGTGGATAAGTAAACACGTAGGTGTGTGTTTAACATTCCAAAAATAAATAAAACTGAAAATTTCACTTAATTTTCTGATATTGTATATAGAAACCTTAACGTATGAAGTAATAAAATTTAATGTTGCAGCTTTGGGGTATAGTCATCAGTAACACAATAATTGTAACAGACAGAAACCACTTGTCTTGTAAAATTCTAAAGGAAAAAGTATTTTATAGTATTTCTAAGAGGAGATGCATATAGTATAGACAAATTTTGACAGTAATAAACAACAGAGTATTTCATCAGCACATCAAGAATTCCTAGTTTTGATTATCTGGCACTGAACAAACTGACAATTTTATTTCAATTCTTTAATACCAGAAATCTGTAGGTAGTTGCAGAAAGAAAATAAATTCAGTATCACCTCTGATACAGTTCAAGACCATTATGGGCTACATGAAGCACTATATCATAAAATAAACAAAACAATACATTAGGTAGTAAATAAATATCTTTTTTTTTCTTTTTGATTTTTTTAGACAGGGTTTCTCTGTAGCTTTGAAGCCTGTCCTGTAACTAGCTCTTGTAGACGAGACCTACAAGCCTCGAACTCATGGAGATCTGCTGCCTCTGCCTCCGGAGTGCTGGGAATAAAGACGTGCACCACTACCACCCAGCAGTAAATAAATATCTCAATTAATATTAATAACAAAAAACTATAAATGGCCTTTCTTTTATGTGTACTATTTTCATTTGAATCTGTCTTTTTCTTTTAGACTTGGTGAGAAATGGACTACTTTAATGGTTTTTCTTAACCTGTGTATGTGGACTAGGTATAGAAAAGAAATGCAAATTATGCAAATTATGGCTGCATATTATGGCTAACATAATTTTCAAATAAGTGACCCCACTTTACCTGTCTTTAGTGGATTTATATCTAATTTCAGGCATTGAGCCTGCATACTTTTGACTGACCGAATTACTAATGCTAAGTCCTGAAGAGCAGATTAACTTCTCCAGGTGGTGTTTAAAGTATATATCTGCCTAAGCATTACACAAGAGAAACATATGTTTCAACTGAGGAAGGTTCTCCTAGAGTCTACGTGAGTATAACAGTGAATAAGCATGACTGTTGTGGAATAATCATTTTGTACATTGTGAAGATGTTTTGTTCCATTAGTTTAATAAAAAGTTAAATGTCCAAAAGCTAGGCAGGAAGAGGTTAGGTAGGACTCATCAACAGGGAGAGAGCTCTGGAATAACTAAGGGCAACTAAGAAGCAAAATGAGCATGCCGAGGAAAGGTAATAAACCACGTGGTAGAAAAGAGATAAGAAATATGGATTAATTTAAGTTTTAAGAGCTAGTTACTCACAAGTCTAAACTATTGGCATATCATATATAATTAACAATAAATTTCTGCGTGCTTATTTTGGAGCTGGCTGGTGTGACAGAAAATTCTATCTACACATGACCCATTGTCACCTATGTGCTCCTTGGGTAGTCTAAATAATATACAAAGTATTTGTAGACATAAATTTCTGTTCCACTTGGTCCCAAAGTCATTCAGTCCCAAAGAAATACACAGAGACATATATTAATTATAAACTGTTGGACCTATGAGCTCAAGCTTATTATTAACTAGCTCTTAAACTTAAATTAACCCATAATTCTTACCTATGTTTAGCCATGTGACTTATTTTCTCAGTAATGCATTCTCATCTTTCTTCCTCTGTTTCTGGCTGGTAACTGCACCTCTACTATTTTTCTTCCCAGAATTTTCTTAGTAGATGCAAGATGTCCTTCTGTATATGTGTTGCTTTTATTGGTTGATGTATAAAGTTTCTTTGGCCTATAGCAGGGCAGAATACAGTCAAGCTGGAAGGGATAGAGAGAGAGTAGGAGAAGTCAAGGAGATACCATGTAGCTGCCTGAAGAAGAAAGATGCTATTGGAACTTTAACAGCAAGCCATAGCCTCATGGTGATACATAAATGAATAGAAATGGGTTAATTTAAGATGTAAAAGTAAGTTAATAAAAAGCCTGAGCTAATAGGCAAAATGGTTTTGTAATTAATATAGTTTCTGTGTGATTATTTGATTCTGAATGACTAGGAAACTAAAGAACAGTCAATATGAGCAGAAAGTCTCTACATAGTACAAGAGCATTATCCTACAGCAAAGATTTCTGGTAAAAGTAGCAATAATTTTAGTGAAAAAAAACCCACATCTTTTCAGATTTGGTAGTTATAAGAACTCAACTGACTAAAACAAAGTATAGATTCTCTATATGCTATTTTAATAATCTTCAAAGTAATCAGGATTCCTAAGATTAAACTGTAGAGAACCTTACTACAAAAGTATCTCTGAAAAAGCAAGAGGAAGGACAGATGGCTGAGAACCGTTTCCAGTATTGGTGCATGATTAAGTCTGCTTTACCTAATAAATTCTTAGAAAGACTTCTACAGATTCAAAAATATCAAAACTACCTTAAAACTCCTCTATTTGCCTGGAGGGGTGCTTACATTTTACACTCACTCCTCTAACATTGATAAATTACAATAATAAGAATTTACTATATTGCATTTTCCTCTATTCCCACACTAATGGCCATCTTACTCATTTGAGATAGAGGAGGTCTTTTGAATAATCCAAAGCCTTAGTCGCCTTAGGTATTAATTAACATCAACTGTTTTAGAAGATACTGAAAATATTTCTTCTCCAAATGATTCCATCTTAAATTCAAAAAACAGGGAGGGAAAACATTTTTTTCATTAACTATCTTTTAAGTAATATTATTTGCGGAATTCTTTAATGTCATCTATGAATTTATAGCAATAAGTATTATAGATTAACAAAATGTATTTTAGTCAAAGAATATTGTACATTAATTTAAAAATTATAAGTCATTAGTTTTTTGTTAGTCCAATGATTATGTAGAGATGTATCTATAGTAAAGAAAGAAAGGGAGGAAATCCTGGAAACATTGATATCCCCCAGCCCCAGCAAAAGATATTAATACTGCAAATTAGAATTTGCATATAAGGTTTTAAAACCAATTTTTGACCAGAGAGTAAAATTATCATTAAACACATTAACATGAGATATATGTTAATAAATAACACTGAAAGTCAGAGCCAATTGGCTAAAAATTACTGAATAATGGCAAATTCATTAACATGAAAGAAGGTCTCTGTGAATCACCTTACAAATTTGCTCCAGAAGAAATGCAAATCATGATTACAATGCTGACAACATTTTAGGGAAAATAAATGCATCATCTCAAATGAAACACAACATCTAGGTATTCTAGCCCTCGTGGTTGGAGGGTCTGTAATTTAATACTGTTGATGAAGTTGAGCAGTACAGGAAGCCTAGTTTGCGGTGGCAGCACTGAACTGCCAGCATCGTCATCATTCCAAAGTAAACTGAGCATGCTGCACCATAAAGTGAAGCGATCAACATGAGACTCTGATGAGCTAGGACATAATAGACAGTAAGAGCGCAGAATGAGAACTTTTCTCTCTTGGTTTTGAATTTTTGTTTTGAGCAAGTTTTTCGAATTCCTGTAAACTCGCCAGGGGAGATGGCTCAGTTACAGCACTTGTATGCAGGCAAGAGGACTTCAGCTCTGATCCCCTTAGCCCCTTTAAAGTTGAACAGAATCTTGTATTCTCTAACCCCAGCATTTAGGGGTGGTGATGGTTGGGTTCTAAGAACTGGCTAGTTAGCTAGCCTAGCAAAAATGACAACCTTCTGGGTCAGTGAGACACCTAGCAATAGAGGAAAATACCTTTTATCCTCCTCTGGCTTCCAAGTATACATGTGTAGCAAACATGTACAGCCATTAGCACACAATAAAACACACACACACACACACACACACACACACACACAAAGAGAAAGAGAGAGAGAGAGAGAGAGAGAGAGAGAGAGAGAGAGAGAGAGAGAGAGAGAGAGAGAGAACCGAATAAATAAAGGTAGAAAAGTAAAAGAACAAAATTTAGATTGTAAAACACAGAATTTTAGAAATGAGAGATGGCTAATCTGTACTCTTCCACTTAAACAATTTGAAATTTAACTCTTTACACTAATGTTTTGTAATATGTGAAAAATTAACATAAAAACCCACAGTTATTCTCATGTCATTCTATATTAATATATTAATAAAATTATAAATCCAATAGCACGAGGCCTATGATAAAGGAGATAATTCTAACATTGTGAGCTGAAAGCAAGCAAGCAAGCACAGATAATTCTTTCCAGTGGGTACTCTAAGTCATAGTTAAATGATTACAGGTAATGATATTGATTAAGGGATTCTTTTTACTATCCCAAGGGATACCTTTTATTTATATTTTAAAATTATCCCAGAAAAAAACAAAGACATAAAAAAACACTTTCAAAGGTGTAAATGGAAGTTTGATTTTTTAAATGAGCCATAGATATTTTTATAATATTTTCATTTGTATATTATGGGTATTTGAAATTATATTTATGAGAAATATAATTGCTAGAAATTCAGAAACATTTTTTTAAAAATATTCTTATTATCACCATACTAAAATGGATTTAGTTTCTTCATATATTAAATTATTTAAAATGTCCTTATATCAGAATGTTTCTGTAGAAACCTGACTACTGTTTTCTGTTTTCCTTTTCTAGCTCCAACTCCTTCTCAACTTTTTCTTTTTTCTCCCTCTCATACTATTTGCATTACAAATGGACTGTCTAGTACAGAAATATGTGCATTTCAATTATTTTAAAACAGCGTATTTACTTTGCCTCTTTAACATTGTTCTCATTGTAACATTTTTATTTGCTCAGAACTCTTCATGAACAAGACTCAAGGTTAATACACCTCATAGTCTGAGTTTATGATAGTTTAACATAACATTTCATACCCAAATAAAAACTGTGTCCAGATTCTAACATCTTAAATTTACTCTTTATTGTTGTGATTGTAATTTCGACACTAGGGTTTGTCAATGGATCTCAGGATCTGACTCCTGTAGTAGTGGGATTCTCATTAGAAGAGTGGGAGAACTGAGAGCTTGGAAAGTGGCAAGAAAGGGAAAGAAATGTTCCTTATTTTTCTTTAAGACAGGATATCCCAAAACGATACGTAAGTGTTGTCTCCCACTTCTCTTGATTCCAGCAGAATCAGTCATGTGATACTTTTATGCTGTCACATGACCAGCTTCCACAGATACCTAGCACTCACTAATTCAAACGAGAGGGCAGATTCAATACAGTAAATCTTCCACCTCATCAGCCTTCTACGTCTTCTTTGAATTATTAGATTTTAATCTCAATTTCCTCTTCTTTTCTTCCCCACACCCATTGAAACACAGCACATATATTAAATGCCTTTGTTAAATGGATTTGTCAAATAATTTCTACACTTGGCTCTGGATGCAGTATTCTAAGACAATCTCCCTCAAGTATTTATTAGTAAAATGTATATAATGTGATAAAAATGTGTACCTTTTATTCTTTGATTAGGTAGGTTTATGAAAATTGTACTCAAAACTCATATTGGTTGAAAAGAAGCAACTAGTTAAGTAACTGAACCATTGAAAAATTAACTTTATTTTGAATTTAAAAGAGGAAATACGAGCTGTCAGGAATAAGAGAGGAAAATAAATTAAAATAGACATTATTTATCATGATATAATTCAAATCTCTGTGAAACAGAATTCAAATACATGTGGACAAGAAGAGCTTTGAATGTTGCCAACACAAAACCTCATGAATGTACATAAAATATCATAAGGTATATTTTTGAAAATACTTTGTGATTTGTATCAGATTTATTTTAAAATTTGTAGATGGTAATGTGTTATATAAAAAGTTTGAATGTCACGGTACCCTTCCCCCTCTTAAGGAAGCAGGGGAAGGGAGGAGGGATACTGGGGGAGCTGGAGGGCCTAGGACAAGGGGAGTAAATGTAAATTTCTCTTTCAACAATAAAAAGAAAAAAGTTTGAACATACCAGCAGGGACCATCAGTTTGAGTTGATTAAAGCAATAAGCATAAAAAAAAAAACCTTCTAATTGTGTTTAAGAAACTGTTGAAACAATTTGAGAGGTAAGTAAAAGGAACTAGATAAAAACAAAAGAGACAGATTGAGTGCTAATTTGTTTGGGATTGTTGAGGACTATCTTTACAATCATGTTTAATTAAAATTTATCAGAAGCAAGGAGCCAACTATGAAGCTACACAGAGCAGAGTTTTGTTTTGTGGATGGGGCAATGATTGCTTGTGATGTGTCTGCAACGGCTGAAATTAGAACCCATTGCTCTCAAACAGCTTGCTAGTATACACACTTGAGCTCTACTTCATAGGATGAAACTTCTGCCTGGTTCTGCTGCAAACTTAGTTAAGAGACCTTAGATGTGAGGTCGTAGGCCATACGGGGAAAATATTCAACTGTTTTTTTTTTTTTGTCTAAATAATGATGTTGTCATAATATCACTTAAATACTTATGTTTATGTCCAGAAAATGAGTGGTAAGCCCAATTTTCACAACAGAAGTTTTTTCTTAAACTGTAATCTGAGAAAGTTAATGCATAAATCTTAACAAACTGAAAAACTCAGGTTAAGTGATGACTGGGTACTAAGATCTAATTGGAATGCTTACAACTTCTCTTCCAAAGCTTAGGTAACTTCATGGAGTAGGGACATTGCTTTTCATCTAACACAGCAGCTGCCTCTTAAGCAACTGCTGCCAGAATCAGCACCTGTACCTATGAAGTTACCAGCAGCTTTGACCTCAAGGGCCACATCCAGTGTGAATTCTCTTCCCTCAAACACCGGCCTTCTCAAAGCCACTAAGAGAAACTTTATCTAATAATCTATGTATATTGAACATAGTAGTCAAAGGTTGAGGTGAAATTCTGCTCACTCAGACAGGCTGAATTGCAAGCAGCTATCTCTCCTTGTTTGAGGCTCCCTAAAACACACAGGTCCTTCAGCTCAGCTTGTGCTTAAGAACCCAAATGGCTCCTTCCTACCACTTTCTGTCAGCTTTTGCTGACTCTACCTCCTGACCACAAGCTAATTTTATTTAGAGCTAGGTGGGAAAACTTAACTGAATGCTGAGGAAAAGGCAGAGTCAGTGAGGCGCCATGTAGCCGCCAGAGGAGGTGGAATATAAAATAATAGAAATGGGTTAATTTAAGATATAAGAGCTAGCTAGAAATATGCATAAGATAATAGGACATGCAGTGATTTAATTAATAGAATTTTGTCTTTTTAAATTGGAATTTTGGAAATTATATTTCTGGACCTTGAAGAAATTGGAAGTCAAATGTCATTAAGTTTATGAAAAAGGAAAAAATGGACTAATGGCTTGTTTGAGATATGGCTAATAGCAATGAATTTATCCTTGATTATACCTTACTGTATGTCTTCAAACAATCTTAACTATTCCTAATTGCATCAATGTATATCTTAGAAAAGTGAGGCATCTTTACTGGCTTACCAATGTCCTATTTTACAAGAGCCAAAAAAATAGCTGAAAGAATACACGTTTGTTTTTATTCAACCCTTTTTGTTTGCTAGGAGTTCAATTACCTTATCCAGCATAGAACTTTTGCTCTTTTGAATAACACATAAAAATATCTAGGCAAATGTGTCACTATGCTCATTCAACTTAAGTATATACTTCAACCTACAAATATACTTAATTGGGTATTTTCTATAAAAATCCTTAATTACAATGACCAATGTCTCATTTTGTAACTTACTAATCAAATATTAACCCAAACTGGAGTGGAACTTAAAACAAAAGCAAAGCTATGATGGTATACATTAGTGATCAGAGAATTTGGGATACCCCTGCAAGACAATTTAAGGGTGAATCTAGACTAAGCTATGTAGTGAATAACAAATAATTTTGTATATACAATATGCATACGCATATATTATTTGAAAAGCAAGAAGAACCTAAAAATAAAGAAAAATATTCTATAATTAAAAATACTGAAAGTAAAGTTGTCTAAATTTGGTTCTAAAGTGTATAATATTTTTATACTAAATATATACCCAAACTACATATTTCAGATGCTTTCTGTATTAGAAATATTCATAGTATGAAATTTTATGAAGGTTTAATGCAGGCCCTTTGCATATATATCAAAATGTCTAGGTCTGTGTTTGTATCGGCTCCAGTCTCTGTGAACGTGTATGCATCTATGTAAGTGTTGCTTGATTTTTTATTTGAATTTCCTTTTCTGTTTGCTTGTTTTGTCTCTTCTGGATTATTTGCCTTTATTTTGTATAACAATATGATTATTATATATTTCTATTTATATTCTAATGAAAGGATGTAAATGTGGTTTAGGAGCAAGTTGGGGAAAATCTGGAAGGTGTTTGGGAAGAGAAAACAATAATCAGATTCTGTTGTATGAAAAAAACATATTTTCAATTAAAAATGAATTTATCTTATTTAGTTGAACACCGTTTTATGGGCTAATGTATTTTATATTAATTGTTGCTTGTTTTTCTCAGTAAAAGAATGCTTTTAAGTTTAAGAAAAATAAATTTAAACTATTTGCTTCCCACTAAAATAATTTTCTGCTACCTAGAGGAGGGGCTATATTTATCCAAGGATTGGTGCTGCATTATTTTAAGTTTCAGGGACACCTCTAAAATTATTACAAAGGGAATATATCCTCTAAAGTCTCCGAAAAACAATAATCTGACACAACTTGGATTTTCACAATCTTCACTATTTCCAAGGCTGAGTCTTTGTGCAATCAATGTACACAACTCACAACAACTTTGCTTCACTATTGTTTTTCACCTCCATTTAGTTCTGTATCTCTTTCATGTTAAAATATGGTTACTTTGCAGTCATATGATCTAAGGACTTCATACCTATAACTAAAACAAGTTCATAAAAACACAATCTCAATTTTGACATAAATTTTGATGAGTCTTATTAATTAAAATTATTGTTGTAGTTTTCAATGTTTTTATGAATGTCAAAAATAAAATGAAACATGCTTAAAAGTCAGAATGCAAAAAATGAACAGAACGTTGTATGTTCTAAAATGTTTATCCCATGCCACATTGTGTTTCTAGACCCCATTTATGCAGTGTCTATGCTAAATTTGAAAAAAAAATTCTGTTGAAATAATATTCCTGTGGCCCTGACCATTTCAAATAAGTATTGAGAATGGTATTGGCTATCAGTCTAGTGATAAAATTGCACACAAGATATATGTATTTCTAATGTTGCTTTAAAGCATAGAACCCACTGAAACTGTATCATCTTCCAAAGCCCTAAGTGTGAATATCAGCACTCTCAGGGCTATTTCATGAATACACACAGGACACATGCTGTATTTTTATGTTTTTTCATCATCTGCCTTGATGTGCAGGAAATTTAAGACATTCAAAGTACTCTGCTCTTTTTCACCCATGGAACTCATGTATTTTTAAAGATATTTGCCTTTGAGAACAAACTGTTCAATATTAGTTAATTCATGTTGCACTGAGGTAAACTTTGAAGTTGATCAAATTGAGGATCTCATTTCAAATTTCTGGTATTAATACTAAAAAAACACATAAAGAATAATAATAAAATACCCCAGAGTTGAACAGCACTGTTCTTCAAACTTCAGAAAAAAACAAGGTAAATTATTTTACTAAAAATATGTAAGTAGAAATATATCTTGCAAAAGTTAGTATTTGTGTCCATTAAAGCTCAAAAATGAAACATCCAAGTACCATTTATTCTATTGTAAGAAAAGGAAAATGGATTATACTTCACAACTGTGACTGGCAGGGTTTTTTTATTGTTGTTTAATAGAATACTATAGCTTTTAATTCAGTGCTGATTTTTTATTTATTTGAGATTGATGATTTTTGACATGACATCTATGGTTGCCTAAAGTCTAGAATATGTATATCATTTTTATTGCATAGCAGGATGCTACAAAAAATATATATAATTTGCTGCTAGTAGGAAAAAATTAATGAAGGGATACATTCTAAGGAGATCCCAGCTATGGCCATAGAAGTTAATTCTAAAGTAGTTAACTACCTTACTCCTGCCCTAGACAGAGCAATAGCACAGAGTCCAGGTTCATTAGGTGAATATAATGTGAACAAAGTCACTGAGCTCACATCCCAGAAGAAAGGATTTTTATTATATCAATACAACTTTGAAATAACTTGTTATACTACACATTTCAAAACTTATGAAATGTAAATATATTTTTAAAAATTTCTTAGAAATATGAAACATAACTCTTTTACAAAGTTTTAGAATATAATTCATTGATAGAATTTGACTTAAAAACAAGTATGTTAAAAGTAAAAACATGCCAAAATGTCACTATCTGAAAACTGACCTTGTAGTTGCATTGTCAACACCAATATGAACACCGTTCATTGAATGTAGAGAGGCCAAGCTGTTGCCTGCAAACAGTCTTCACCCTTACATTTCAGTATTTTCGCTTCAGGAATGTACTCTGCAGGCTACAGGAAAAGATATCTGGATACCATCCCAGCTGTAAACACCCCAACTGTTCTGCTGCAAGTTGAACTGGGCAATGATCGCACAGAACTGGTGGGAGTGGCCAACAAATTTTGACTTCATTTGAAGCCCATGCCATGAGAGGAAGCCCCATGTCTTACAACTGCCTAGGTGTACAGAAACCTGAGACTTCAGAGCCCAGATACCTAGGGTAGAACCAGACATGATTAGAAACTAAAAATAATGAAATGATTTTTAATCATATATGGCTATATACCCAAAAATTGATGCCTTGGCCAGTTGTCATTAGAGAGGCTTTCCCAGAAGCAGATGAAAAAGAGTGCTGCAACACACAGCCAGATCTTATGCAGACAGGATGAATTGGGTTCTCTACCAGTCCACTCAGTTAGAGTACAGAAAGCTCCGAGGAAGCAGGGAGGAAGATTGTAAAAGTCACAGGGGATGAAGAAGAGCATGACTGGCAGAATAACTATGCAGGGCTCACATGATCTCAGAGAGACTGAAATGCAAGCTTGGAGCCTGCGTGGATCTATACAAGGACCTCTGTATATGTTTTATGGCTTTTAGCTTGGTGACTTTGTGGGACTCCTAATGGTGGGAGTAGGTTTATCTCTGACTCTTTTGCCTGCTCTTGGACTCTCTTCTTCCTATTATGTTGTCTTGTCCATCCTCAATATGCAGACTTTTGTCTTGGTTTACTGTATCTTTTTTGGTCCTGTTTAACTACCCTGGTCTTTTCTGAATAAGAAATAGCAGAGGTAAGTGGATCTGGAGGAGAAATAGGAATGCGGGGGAGAGGGTGGAGGAGTGGAGGGAGAGTGAACTGTGTTGAGACATATTGAGAGAAAAATTTATTTTCAATAAAAAATTTAAAAAAATAAAAAGATAAAAGAAGAATGAATGTGAGCAAAAAAACTAAATGGACTCTGAGCTATATTTATATATTTATACAATTATATATCTTTGTATGAGTGTTTTTATAAAACAATAATAATTAAAACTGAAGAGGTCATTGATTTGAGAAGGATTTGGAGGACTAAGAATATTTGTGGGAGGAAGAGGGTGCAAACAGGGACTCATATATGAAATTTGAAAATTAGTATTTTTAATATACTTACATATCTTTTTTATTCAAAAATTTGTTTTCTGTTATCCAACTTTCTTTCACATTTGACTGTCTTTTGGGTCACTGCCAATTATTTTCTTGTTAAATGTAAGTGTCCTTTCCTGTTTCTGTTCATTACCAAAATTACAGCCATTTTAGAATACATAGCAGAAGTTATTTTATTTTCCTAACAAATATTGCTCTTTAGAATTATATAACTCAATTGGACAAATTAAAACTGGTCTTCTCTTGGAATATGATGTCATAGCCTGAAGCAAACTTGTACTTAGTAGTTTTCAAACACATGAATGTAGCCATTATTTGAAGTTGTGGGAATAAAACTCAAACTGGAGAAATATATCATCTCCACAATATTAATAACCATTTGGCTGACACTAATTTTCAAATTTCTTCGTTGTTGTTAAATCTTCATGGCCCAGAAAGGTGTTGAAAGAATAATTTCAGAAGAGAAAAAAGGAGATGAAGTATGAAGACCATATGTGATCATAAAATAAATAGTCTTCACGGCAGGTGGCTTACCCTCAAAATTCAAGCCCAATATTCCAGAACTTTAATAGACAAAAACATAAATATGTGAAGGCTCTATTTAGGAATAAAGACTGTCACAATAATAACTTTTTAAAACAATTTCAAATGTTTTTAAAAATATCAGAAGAGTTTTTTAAATTTTATTTTTAAGTATTTCGAGAAATTCATACATGAGTGGAGCAGCTACTTCACTGTTGCCTCTTACTCCTTAATTTCATCATGTTCATCATCCCTCCCAAATTTATGCTTTTTTGTTCTTTTATTATTATCACATGCATGTACATATACATATATATAATCTATGTGCATATATACATACATAAAAAGTGCTTATGAGGCCTGAGGCAGCAAACTCCACAGGAGCAGGACTGAGCCAGTGACCTAGGTGAGAGCAGGCCTGAAGCATTGAACTCCACAAGAGTAGGACTGAGCTAGAGACCTGGACCAGAGCAGACTTAAACAGTGAATTCCATAGGACCAGGTATGAGTAAGCAACCACTGAGTTAGTGGGTAAGAGTCAGAGACTTCTGTTGGTCTGGTTGTTTATCTGGGATCTTCGAGGGACCCCTGTGAGTCTAAATATGATCTAGGCCTCAACTAGGTCTTCTGCAGGTCTGGACATAAGTCTGGGACCTCCTAGCGAGTGGCAGGAATCAGAAAACTCTTCAGGTCTGGGCGTGAGTCTGGGACCTCTGAGGAAGTAGGTCTGAGCCAGGACCTCTGTGGGTCAGTCACACCCAAGTCTGGGACCTATGAAGGAGTAGATCAGAGCCAAAGACCTTTGAAGTACCAACCACAAGCGAGGGACCTCCAGATCCAGACTGAAGACTTTTACAGAAACAGTTCTGAGATGGCAACCTAGGCCAGAGCATGTCTAGACAGTGATCTCCACAGGAGCAGAGCAAACACCAGGAGCACTGAGTGACCAATGGGGTGACTGGAACCATGGTACTGACTGCACCACAAGGAGCAATCATTTGAGCCCTGAGTCTAGCAGCACCTGGAAGATTAATCACCAGAGTCATAGACAGCCCCAACTATACCAATTAGAGGTAAAGGTGTGTAGACAAGGTAAGGACACTCGCAACACCACAAAGAGCAACATGACACCAATAAAACTAGTGACCATACAAAAGCAAGACTTGAACAAATATAGATGAAGCAAAAGAAAATGACCTAAAAAATAGTTTCAGAAGAATGTTTGAGACTCTTAAAGAGGAAATGAGACAATCCCTCAAAGAAGTGTAGGAAAAGAAAAACAAAAAATTAGAAGACATCAACAATTCCCTTAAAGAAAACTAAGAAAAAGGAATCAAACTTATGAAAGAAACTATTCAAGACTTGAAAAGTGAAATAGAGACAATAAAGAAAACACAAGCTGAGGGAATTATAGAAACAATCATGAGAAAATGATAAGGAACCACAAATGCAAGCATAAAGAACAGAATACAAGAGATGGAAAAGAAAATGACAAGCGCTGAAGATAACAATAGAGGAAATAGACTCATTGGTTAAAGAAAACATTAAATCTAACAAAAGCTTAGCACAAAATATCCAGGAAATATGGAACACCATGAAAAGACCAAACCTATAAATAATAGGTATAGAAGAAGAAGTTCAACTCAAAAGCATAGAAAATATATATAACAAAACCATAGGAGAAAACTTTCCCAACCTAAAGAAAGACATGCTTATGAAGATACAAGAAGATTACAAAAAACCAAATAGACTAGAAAAAAAGTCCCCTTGTCACAATAATCAAAACAATAAACATACAGAATGAAGAAAGAATATTAAGAGCTGCAAAGAAAAAAAGATGAAGTAATATATAAAGGCAGACCTATCAGAATTACAACTGATTTCTCAATGGAAACAATGAAAGCCAGTACATTGTGGTCAAATGTTATGTAGACACTAAGAGATGATGGATGCCAGCCCACACTACTATACCCAGCAAAACTTTCAATCACCATAGAAATACAAAACAAGACATTCCGCAACAAAACAAGAATTATCCAATACCTAATCACAAACACAGTTTACACTGTGTTGATTTACACAGTTGATTTGGTTATATCAACAAAACACAGACAATCGAGGATCTCACAGCAGCAAATCCTAAAGAAGGGGAAAAAAACAGCAACAAAAAAATAAATTAACAGGAGTCAACAATCACTGGTCATTAATATCTTTTAATACAAATGAACTCAACTCACCTATAAAAAGAAACAGGCTAACAGACTGGATAGGAAAACAGAATCCATCCATCTGCAGTATACAAGAAACACACCTCAACATCAAAGACGGACATCACCACAAGGTAAAGGGTTATAAAATTTTCCAATCAAATGGATCTAAGAACCAACTTACCCTGCTATCCAAACCACATAAAGACATTACTAAGAAAGAAAATTACAGACCAGCCTCACACATGAAAATTCATGCAAAAATACTAAATAAAATAATGTCAAATAGAATCCAAAAACGTATCAGAACCATCATCCACCACAATCAAGTCATCTTCATCCCTAAGATGTAGGAACTGTTCAACATATAAAAATCTGTCAATGTTATCTACCATACAAATAATCTAAAAAATGAAAACCACATGATTGTCTCATTAGATGCTGAAAAAAATCTTTGGACAAAATACAACATCCCTTCATGATAAAGTCCTTGGAGATAGCAGGTATACAAGGAACATACCTAAACATAATAAAGGCAGTATACAGTAAGCCAATAGCCAACATCAAACTAAATGGAGAGAAACTCATAGTGATCCCACTGAAATCAGGAACAAGAAAAGATTATGCACTCTCTCCATATCTATTTAATATACTTCTTAAGGTCCTAGCTAAAGTCATAAAACAATTAGAGATCAAGGGGATACAAATTGAAAAAAAAAGTCAAACTCTCACTATTTGCTGATGATATGATAGTTTACATTAGCAACCCCAAAAATTCTACCAAGGAACTTGTACAACACATAAACACTTTTAGTAATGTAGCAGAATACAAAGTTAACTCAAAAAATCAGTAGCCTTCCTGTACACAGATGATAAAAAGGCTGGGAAAGAAATCAGAGAAATATCACCCTATACAATAGCCACAAATAACATAAAATATCTTGGAGTATCTCTAA
Organism: Dicrostonyx torquatus; assembly: GCA_028555095.1. Lineage (NCBI taxonomy): Eukaryota > Metazoa > Chordata > Mammalia > Rodentia > Cricetidae > Dicrostonyx > Dicrostonyx torquatus. The sequence continues at coordinate 536,414 of JAQHUG010000393.1, read as the reverse complement.
CCAAGCAAGTGGAAGACTTGTGTGACAAGAACTTTAAATCTTTGAAAAAAGAAATTGAAGACATCAGAAAGTGGAAAGATCTCCCATACTCTTGGGTAGACAGAATCAACATAGTAAAAATGATGCTTTACCAAAAGCAATCTACAGATTCAATGCAATGCCCAGCAAAATTCCTCACAGACCTTGAAAAATGGTACTCAACTTCATATAGTAAAGCAAGTAAACAAACAAACAAACAAACAAACAAACAAAAATCCCCAAAAACCAAAACTGGAGGCATCACAATCCCTGACTTCAAACTCTACTACAGAGCTACAGTATTGAAAATAGTCTGGTATTGGCATGGAAACAGACAGGAGGACCATTGGAACTGAATTGATGACCCGGATATTAACCCACACACCTTCGAACACCTGATTTTTGACAAAGAAGCAAATAATACCAAATGGAAAAAAAGAAAGAATATTTCACAAATGGTGCTGGCATAACTGGATATCAACATATAAAAGAACGAAAATAGACCCATATCTATCACCATGCACAAAACTCAAGTCCAAACAGATCAAAGACCTCAAGCTAAAGCCAGCCACACTGAACCTCATAGAAGAGAAAATGTGAAGTACACTTGAATGCATTGGCACAGGAGACCATTTCCTAAATACAACACCAGAAGCACAGACACTGAGAGAAACTGAAAAGCTTCTGTAAAGCAAAAGTCTTGGTCAACAAGACAAAACAACAGCCTGCAGAATGTGAAAAGTCTTTGCCAACACCACATCAGACAGAGGTATGATCTTCAAAATATTCAAAAAACTCAACAAATTGGTCTTCAAAAGAACAAATAATCCCCCACAAAGTGGAGTACAGACCTAAACAAAGAACTCCCAACCATAGAATCTCAAATGGCTGAAAGAAACTTATGAAAATTCTCAACATTTTTAGTCATTAGAGAAATGCAGATCAAAACAACTTTGAAATTCCTTCTTACACCTATAACAATGGCTAAGAACAAAAACATTGATGACAACTTATGCTGGAGAGGTTGTGGGGAAAAGGGAATTCTCCTTCATTGCTGGTGGGAGTGCAAGCTGGTACAGCCCATTTGAATGTCATTATGACAATTTTTCAGAAAATTAGGAAACAACCTTCCTCAAAACCCAGTAATACCACTTTTGGGTGTATATCCAAAGGATGCTTAATAGTGCCACAAAGAGATGTGCTCAGCTATATTCATATCAGCTTTGTTTGTCATAGCCAGAAACTGGAAACAACCTAAATGCCCTTTGACCAAAAGATGAATAAGGAAAATGTGGTACATTTACACCATGGTATACTATATAGCAGGAAAAAATTAATGACATCTTGAAATTTGCAGAATTATTAACTTTACATGTAAGTAACTAGTACATGGCTATGTGATAATGACATTGTAAACCTAGGCTTATATTTACAGAATTTGATCTCGTTCACATTTTACAATTTGTAAAATAAAAAACAATAAAATATTTAATATATATGGAATCATTTTGTTTTATAAGTTCTCTCCTTCCACAGTTTAATTATTATCTCTGCCAAAATATTTGCATGTTAAAAAGTCATTTTAGATGTAGTGAAAGCAATACTATTCTTTGAATAGAGTAATGTGGTATAAAAGCATAAATGAATAAACGAAGAAACTCAGTTTGACTTAACTTTCATGAAGTAAAGTGTGGGAATATTTGTCAGAGGTCATCTTAAATGAAAGGTCAGAATGATTGTACAGCTGTATTCTGTGCATTCTCAGTATGGGCCAGCAGTTTTGAACATATGAACAGCCTGATAATAATTCCATTTTATCATCTTAATTAAAGACATAGTTAAAGATGCTATTCTCAATGATTCACTCTGAGATCAGGAAAAAACTGGGTCTCCATGAAGATATAAATGGAAAAAAATAAGTTTTCTTATTTCAAGTTCATGGTCACGTTTGAGGGTCCGTGAACTTTTGTGGAAACCTCGCAAGTCTTTGTCTTTAAAATGTACAACTGAAATCTCTTGTTCCTTTCCATCACATAGCTGTCAGCACCGATGCCTGTGACTCCCTTACTACTCAAATGATAATGTATTTAAAAGATATTATGTATAATGTGTATATGTTTATAAATGCATTTTAAAAATTATTTCTTTGAATGATGTTTTTACTTGATGAATTGTAAAGTATTTTCTGAGAGGAGGTCACTGGCACTAACATAGAAAAACCACCAGATTTAATGAGAGATAGGTGTAAATCTGAGATGAATAAAGTCCTTCCAAAGCTACAGGAGTGAAGAGAATTTTGCACAGAGCACAGAAAGCAGGGGTGTCAGCTATCTATTTTTTCTATATTCAATATATTCACTGGTGCCTGAGTATGTTTGGATCCAACTTATGGCTAAAAGACAAGATCTGGTATTATTTATCCCCAAATTCTAAAGTCCTGGTCTATGATGTTGTGTTATACAAACAAAAGAGTGTGAAATGCCAAGCAATAATGAGAACAAAAATAATCAGAAAATAGTAAATTATACTATGAGAAGTCACAATGACTTCCTATTCCTGCACATATTGGAATATTTTTTGAATTATCTAGTAAAAATATGATGAATTCAAGTTTTAGTTACTTTATTTCATTTTGAGTTGATGCTTTCTTGATACCAGGAAGAATTTGTTTCCCTAATTCTTACTTTTGTGGTATTGCTATGTGAGCAAGATGTGTGTGCCAGCACAATCTTGCTAGGAATCCAATCTGTGTGTGCACTGCATTATAGGCCTGTCACCCCAAATCGTTTATGGCAAGACATTTTTTGACTTATAGACATTTGTCAAGGTCAGGCTGTTGTAAATGACCCTCAGTCTGCAAACTGAGAATGATCATTCCACAATAACTTTTCTCCAAATATGAACTGCTAAACTGAAGTTTTCTTAGGTACCCAAGAAAATAGTCACTAAACTTCACGGATAACCAATTAAATCAGATATGAATTCAGGTTAGAAAATAGGAGTGGTATGGGAATTGGTCAGTGACAAAATGCTTTGTACTTAATAAAAGTGGACAATCCATTGTGTATAACATCAATCAGCAGAAGGTTAGAATTCTTAAAGAAATATTAGAGAGGAAATAAGAAACAGGAGAAATTAGGATTTCTTAAAGCAGACATTCTAAAACATTATTTGCAAACATTTTCTTGACAATTAGGCAAAAAATCAGAATCATTGGAACTAGATGAAATCTTACTTTTACCAACCAAGTTCCATAACCTTAATTAGTGAATACTCTGATTAAACTCTGTTATAAACCAAATTTTTTATTAAGACTAAGTTTCATCTATTATTTAAGCTTTTCACTTGAAAACAATGAATTCTTTTTGAAGATATTTACCACCCTTTTTCATGTAGAATGAATTTTTTGGCAATATTTAGTAATTTAATTGAAATGTGTTCATTGAAAATGTCATTTGTCTTAGATAAGAAGATGCAGTTATTCTTTCCCAGAAACAAAATATATGTTTAACCATACTAAATGGAAGAAAAATATGAATTACGAACTAAATTGGAGCACCATTTTATTTTTTATAATAGCCTCCACAGGAAAATCATGTTTTCTATCTACAAGGAATTCTAAGGTATAAAATTAAAATGTAACTATACACAAAACATGTAAAATAATATAAATATGTTGAAAAAATGAAATATATCCAAACATAGGCATTTGGATATAATTAAGATCTGACAGGCATAAAAACAAGGGCACTCAACAGCACTGACAATGGTGATTGACTTTAATTCACAGGCATGTCAATGAACTATCAAATGTTAATATATTATGGCATCTCACACTATATTTACGATGTGACACCTAAAAGTCATAATGTTATGCTTTGTTGACTTTTAATTAAGCATTAATCTCAAAATGACAGTTTCATTTTGTTTTACCTTCAACATGTAAGTACTCTATTTCACCTTGCAAAGCTGACAAGCTATGCAGTTCTTGATGGATATTCATCCTGCTACGAATAAGGAAGGAGAAAATTGACATTGACAGAATGCGCTGACACTACTGTGATCCCCTGGGATTGCTAGCAAGACCAGTGATATTCCAACACAGGGGACTTAACAACACCATAGACTAGTAAGTTACCTATGCTCCATGGGAGTTAAATACAGTGACGAAAATCAGTTCTATAAACTATAGTATCTGTGGGCATTAGTGATATTGTTGAATAACTCAGACAAAAGAGTTATCATATAAAACTGGAGTTACTAGTTTCCAGATTCACTGTGAGGCTTATTATGCTTCATGGCACATCATTTTAAGATTATTATAATTGCTGTTTATCTATGAAAATTCTTGGTGGCTAAGCATAAGTTATTTATGTAAGTAATTAATAAACTTATTTTCCCTCTATATTATAATTCAATTTAGTCTTTAAAATTACTTAAGAAAAAATAGTCAAATTGTCTTTAAGATTTTTTTATTTTATGATATTATTAGATATAAAACCCAAAGAGTCACTTTTAATAAAATCAATGTTTTTATTCCTGTTTTTTTTTCTTTTGACTATCATGATATCTGTTGTGTGGAAACAAAGAAGAATATAAAATGTGTACTCCTTAGGGTCTTCTCTAATAGAAGAGAAAGAGATCAGAAAGTCACAAAAGGTAATGGTGTTTGGGACTGTGTGATGACTGGCATCACTTCCATGGGGTTACTGCTTGAGGAAGACCTGTTCTGAAAATATTCTGTGAGCTCAACTACAAATAGGAATGCTGGCAGCAGCAATGGTGTCAAATACTTTACTAAACAATTAAATTTGCTTCCTTATAGACAAGCCTGATAATTTTCATCTATGTCAGTGTTACAAACACCCATTTTCTTTTAGGTAGGTAACATGTAAAAATCCTCTTGACTTAAAATCTCTTTGAGAGCTAAGGTACATGTTTGTATTACTTTAGAAATTAATGAATATTTGGGTCAGAGAATAGCATAACATGAACATCGGAGAGTATTTTATATATTCTCTTAGATGAACAGGTATCCTAAGGGATACAAGAAAGCACTTTGATACATCCTAGATAAAAGTATAGCTTATTTTACAAACTGAATAGTTTCAACACAATATATTTCTTTTTACTCTGGTGGGAGACAGGAAAGGATTTTATTATTTGAAAGAGGCTGAACTCTTTCATTTTTTAGGTACAGTTTGGATGTCTGTGAATCGTCTCATGGATTGCTTATGATGTATGCATCCTTTTCAGTGTGATATCCTTTATTTCCAAGCTGAATAGTTAACATACTTTCTTTAATTACATGCTTCTCAGCAACTTCTCAAGATTGGAGACATTTGTAGTTATAGCTTCTGGTCAATTAAAGACTATTCTCATCTCTTCCCCATAATACTGACAACCTTCTGTTTTTATGCTGCATCTCATAGCTCCTTATACAGAATTATTGTTTGTGTGTTATTAGAGAATATAAGGAATAAATTGAAAGAGCTGTAAAAGGGAAAATCCATTACTCTTATACAAATAACTTGAGTAACTCCATTGTTTTGATTTTCTTGCTATAAGTTTCAATTCTTCCGTATCTCTTTCCCTATAGTGAATGCCATTCAATTAGCCTCTGTCTTCTGGACTGCAACATGACCAGCTAAAAATTGGAAAAATAAATGATGCTCTGGTTATTAGATCTACCCCACTGGAGGTCCTTCTGTCTATGTTTTGCTTTTATTGGCTAATGAATAAAGAAAATGAGTTGGCCTGTGTCATGGGGCAGAATAAAGTTAGGCAGGAAAATATAAACTGAATCCTGGGAGAAGGAAGGTAGAGTGGGAAAAAATCCACATGTGTATGGCGATAGACATATTAATAGAAATGTGATAAATTAAGATGTAAAAGCTAGCCAATAAGAAGCTAGAGCTAATGGGCTAAGCAGTGATTTAATTAATATGGTTTCTCTGTGATTATTTTGCGGCTGAAAAACTGGGAACAAACAAGCGACCTTCTTACTACAAGTATCACCAGCCTAAAATGACATCTCATTGTAGACACTTTATGCTAAATATCCATATGGAAACCATAGCTATATTTTTTAAAAAATGCAATTTAGAAAATTTAGTGAACTGATTTAGAGTAAAATGTATTTTTGTCGTGCTGTGGAGAAAAATTCTGTTTGGTCCTGGCCAACCTGAGTTGTTAGTATTTATAGCTTTAGTCAGTGAATATGACAGGTAAATGACAGGGAATGTTTTCATAGGTTTCTCTTCTCTTGTTCTCTAGATAGAGGCATCAAAAAAGGGGGTTGTCTCTAGTCTGGGAGTTACCATGTCCACCAAGCATGAACACATGGAGGACGTTCAGAAAAAAAAAAAGAAATTCAGAAAATTTAACTGGAATATAGAAGCATGCTTACTTACAGCCTTTCACATGTAAATAGACAGAAAATGAACTATTATTATTGATTTCGGGTAAGTTGAATCTTCCCAAGCTTTATACATAAAACCCATGTTTTTTATGAACCCAGTTGAGTACTTTATATGATGACCTATGGAAGTAGAACAAACTGCAATTGTTGTTGCATACTTTCAAACTGTACACAAATGGGAACTGGAATGATGGACCAGGCAAATCACATTACCTCATCTCCACTAAAGTATTGCCAAAGAAGCTGATTATTACTGAGAATTAACATTTCAAGGAAGAGCAGAGAGATGACACAGTACATTAAGGACTTGCAGTGCAAGCATGAGTACTGAGGTACATCCCCATTACCCAAGTAATATTTGGGCAAAGAAGAGTTCATTTTCATAAATTTTGTGCTCTGGAAAAAAAGAGCAAGTGTGTACCTGGTGCTCATAGGCAGACCATTTTAGTCAAATTATGAGCTCCATATCCACTGATAGATCCTGTATTAAAAAAAAGTTTTTAAGAAATGCTGCATAATGATATGTGATGGAGTTCAAAGAGCCAGCAGTGATATCTAAATTTCATATGAAAGTACTAAAGCCTGAATACCCCTATATAGATACATTTTGTGCATGAGTGCATGTACATGCACACACACACACACACACACACACACACCAAAGACATTTTAGAAAAATCTTTCTTTGTTTTTATGTCAGTCTATTTCATCTACATATTCACTTATACATATATAATTGAGATATTATATATTTGCATATATGCACATGTATATAAATATATAGAATAAATTTAGTCATCTATTCTTGCAAGTAGCTATAATTATTGATTTATATTTCTTATCAGTCTTTTCCTATCCTTCCTCATGTAGCAATTTATGCCATCTTCAGTATTTAAATCTAACTCTGAAGACCAGCATAAGTTGCTGTAGCTGAAGGCTTGGACTTGAGAGCAAAGCATCCAGTTAGCTCCTAAGTTGAAAACTCCCTACCCTTCACCTAAAATGACATTCTGCCTACAGAATATTATGAAGGCAATTACACATATTTCTATGATATGAATAATTTATAGTTTTGTGTTAAATCAAAAGTTAAAAGGCACTGAAATATTCCATGGAAATAGTTTAAAAACACATAAGTTTGTTCCACATAAATTTAACACAAATTTGGTGATTTGCTTTTCAAGGGAAAATTTCAACCTGATCCCATCATCATAACATGGAAGTTTTGAGGAAGGCTACTTCAAGTTATAAAATTTTGATTTGGTTCTACTTATCTTTGTATAATTACATACATATTCATATATTTTAAAGCATGTTCTTTTCTGTGTCTGAAATGTAATTTTTAAAAAGGTGTTTTCTAAATTAAAGATATCTGTGAAAATGTCTGAAATCTGAAATTTGATATACTAGATAAATATCTACACCTCACTCTTTCTCCATATCCTCTTACAAATGTGCTTTACATTCTCTGAAAAGAAACCATTGCATAAATACTGTCATTGAATCTTAATCATATTTTCCCCGCTGGTTATTAAAAATGAAAAGATCATTATAAATGGGATTCAGTTTTTTTAATCTGTGACAATACACATATCCAAAATACATTATTAAAATGACATTATTTTATCCTTCCTTTGTTTTACAGAAAATGTATTGTTTTAAATTTTTGTTCATTAATTGTATGTACCTAAGGAATCAAGACCAGATTTACAATGTGAAAAACAATTCATCATAATTGTACTTAAAATACTTTGGGGTGTGTCACCTTGAGAAGTTTCATAATCACAGGATGCATGCATGTTAGATGACCTATGAAAAGTAACAGGAGGTATACAGAGGAAAAATTATGGTACTAGAATATTTTTTGCCATCGTTTTTCAGATTTTTGCATTGATCATGAGTTATAAACAAGACTGAGCATTAAAAAAAATGGATAAAGGGGACATGACAGAGAAAGATGGTAAATTTTCATTTTCATCTACAACCACAAAGAACACAATATACAAAATATAGTACACAGTTTTATTGCAATATTGAATTTCAAAATGTGTTAAGCATCCATGTAAGTGCAAAATAAATAGGAACATCGGCTGCAGCCCAAGGGTCTAGACACTGGATGTTCATCCTGAATACTCACACAGTTGGCTGGAAATATATCTTCTCACTTGTCCACCTGTATTAATGTCATTGTGAAAATAATTTTTTGTATTTACAAGATTTTAAGAAAACTACAATGATTTTGAATTATGTCTTTGTTTTAGAATTCTTTCTTTTACAATTTGCCTTAAATTTTGAGATTTCATACATCCTCATTCTGGATCAGTTTGTGTTACTGCAGTTGGTTGTATTGTCTACAACCCCTTAACCTGAAAATACGTGTTATGTCTTTATGTTCCTGTACCTACAAATATTGTTTTATTTAATATAATCTTATTTTACATACCAATCCCATTTTCCATTCCCTCCTGTCAGCCCACTCCCCTGATCATCTCCCCACTCCACCCCTATCCACACCTTAGAGATAAAATAAAATTTGTATTTGAAAACCATATCTTTCAAATTATATACACCCTGTGTATGATGGCTCATGTTTTTATTACTGGAGGATCAGGAACTGGAGACAAAAATGGAATTGTGTTGTAGAACAGGTCTCAGTATATCACTCTCTCATATAGATACATATACATAAAATATTGTACTTAAACTATTTTGCGGTGTGGCACCACCTCTTTAGCATCTTACCTTCAAATAATACCCCCCCATAAATCAACCTAAAAAAAGCAAAACAAAGAAAACAAACAAACAAAAGAATAGCAAAAAAACCTGTCTTCTCTGTCTTTCCAACACCACTTTATCTATCCTAATGGCATTGGATGTTTCCTTGCCTTGAAGTTTACTTTTTTGTCCAATAAGTTCCATTCACAAACCATTCATTTCAATCAGTCATTTGTCTGGTTTAAGGCTTCTGGACCCTCACAGAAACTCTTCTCTAATATCCTGCTGTTGCCGCAGTCATGGAGTTTCTGTGGTTACTGTTCTTCGGGAATAGACCCTTCACACACTCTAGCAGGATATAGACAGGGTAGATGTTAGGGTGGGCTGGTCCAAGGCCTAGGATAGGGGTCTGGGTGGTAGTTGAGCTAATCAGGTTGTGCCACTGGAACTACATGCCTCAGGTGAGGTGCAGAGCCAGATCTTCTAAGGTCTTCTCACAGTGCCAGCTCTCAAATCCCATGGTGAGGGACCAGGACAACTCTTCTGAGTGTGGGAGCCAGCTCTCCCATAGTGGGGCAGGATGAGCTCTCCTGCTGCATAGTCCAGGGGGAGGCCAGTTCATTCATCCCAGAGCCAGTGAGTAGTAGGGCCAGCTCAGCACAGCTTTGGATTTTAACATACACATTGTTTCCATGAACCATTGCTCCCAATAGGTAAGGTGCCTTCACCATGCTTTCAGGCAGCCCAGACTGTGAGGTCCTAGGCTGCCTTTTGTGTCTTTCATCATCCTGAGCCCCATATCAGCACCCCATTTTAATTGATTATTCTTCTTATGTCCAGATGTTTTTAAACTTATATATTTTGGAAAATGTCTTTTGATGAGAAGTGGAGTTGATAAAACGTTTTTCCCATTATGTAGGCTGCCACTTTGTCTCAATGGTGGTATCCTTTGCCACAAAGAAGCTTCTGAGTTTTAATGAAAGTACATTTAATAATTGTTAATTTTAGTGCTGTGCTAAAGGTATTTTGTTCAGAAAATCTTTTCTTGAGCCAATGAGTTAAGGCTTTCTATTGTCGCAGGACAATCTTTCACCAATTTGATTAAAAAAAGAGGTATTTTATTGGAGGGGATAAAACTTACAGATCAATGTCCCAAACCACATTCCTCTGGTCACAAACAGGAAACCGAGTCTAGCAGTCAGCATGGAAGCCAGAAGCAAGCTAAGCCTGAAGAGCTGCTGCGGGTTTTTTTTTTTAAATGAAAACCACGCCCCAGTGGGCTGGTATCTTAGAAGCCATTGGCTGAAAGCAAGAGGGCTTAATCTCCTGCAGCAGCTTTCTCCTGGTTTCTCTTTATTAACATTTGGCGTACCTGGCCATTTCTTTAGGTATTTGATGTATTTGGACTTGAATTTTGTTCAGGGTGATAAATACGGATCTAACGGCATTCTACTTCAGGAAACTATTGAACTTGACCAGCAGTAATTGTTGAAGATGCTGCCATTTTCCATGATGTGTTTCTGGCTACATTAAAAGAAAACTCAGGAGTGCATAGATGTGTGGATTTATTTGTGATTCTTCAATGCAATTACATTGATCAGCATGTCTATATGTGTGCCAATAGCATATTGTTTTTATTATTGTAGCTCTGTAATTCACCTTTAATTTAGGGATAGTTATTCCTCCAACTGTTTATTTTCCATTCAATATTTTTATAGCTATCCTAATTTTTTTGTACTTCCATATGAAGCTTAAATTTTTCATTTCAAGTTCTATGTTGTAATTTTGATAGGGACTTTACTGATCCTTTGGTTAGATTACTTTGGTTCAGATGGTCATTTTTACTAGTAATACTGATCTACGAGATTGGGAGATCTTTTCATCCTTTTATATCTTCTTCAATATCTTTCTATGTGTCTTAAACTTATCATCATACAAATATTTCACTTGTTTGGTTAACGTTACCCCAAGACATTTTACATTCTTTGAGGCTTGTAAAAGAGCTGCTTCCCTGATTTCTTTCTCAATGTCATCGGTATATAGGTTGGTTACTGATTTTTTTCATGTAATTTTGAATCTGGTTTTGTTGCTAAAAGATTTATCAGTGCTCGGAGTTTCTTGGTGAAGTTTTAAGGATGTCACTTACATTCTAAATAAAGGTATATTGGTGCATTCCCTTCCTATTTTTATCTGCTTGGTGTCTATCCTTTAGTTGTCTTATTGTTCTGGTTAACATTTTAAGTACTATTTTAAATAGACAAGGAGAGAGTGTAAAACCTTGTCTTGTTCCTGATATTAGTGTAAATGCTTGTGAGATTCTCTCCATTTAAGGTGATGTTGGCTATGGACTTACTGTATAATCCTTGAGTTATGTTGAGATCTGTCCCTTACATCCATATTTCCTCCAGAGCTTTTATGATGTGTTGGTCTTTGCCAAAGCTCTACATAAATGAGATATACTTCTAATGAGATGATCATTTTTTTTGATTCTCAATTTGTTTATATGGCAAATTATATTTACTGATTTACTTGTGTTGAACTAACCCTGCATCTCTGGGATAAAGCCTGCTTGATCATGGTGAATAATATCATTGATGTGAACTTGAATTCATTTTGTAAGCATTTTATTCACAACTTATGTCTGTGGCATTACTGGATGTACCCAATTCATGGTACTGAATGCTCCTGGTGTTGTCAGGTTTTCAGTTGTCAGAACTTGCCTTCTTTTACTAGGCCACCTTCTCAGCCTGAATCATTTCTTTTTGGGTTGAATGGCTCGTGTTCATAATATCTGGAGATCTGCAGATTACAAATCTTTTCATAGTACTCATATCATATAACCACATCATGCTTTAAATTATGATAGTTATGCTAACTATTAGTATATGATAGAAAAGTAACAATATTCCTTTAAAGTCTAATGTTTTTATTGATCAATCTCAATTTTCATTTGTTGATTATAATGTTTTTATTTATTGATTTTATTTGACACTTTCCTTCATTTATATAATGTATTGTAATTACTCACTCCTCCTTAAACTCTCTTACTTTTTCCCCACTCATGACAACACACTCCAGTCCCTGAGTCTCTTTCCTAGAAAAATGACTTTGGTTTTCTTTGTGATCTTTTTATTTCTCCATAGTCTATGTGATAATTCAATTTGAATTTTCCATCCAAGTTTGATGGGTTTGATGGTTTGATGGAAGACAATATTTCTCTCTGCCCTATTAACTATTGATAGTAAAAAGTTCTGCATTTAGAGGCAGAGCTACCCGAATTTTTGGTATCCATGTATAAATGTAGATGGAAACACTCTTGTGGAATGAATATTGTACTTTATCCCCACCATTAAAGTCCAAATAAAGCAAAGTGCAGTGTTACATATAGTCTTTCCCTCTGGGGGTTGTGCCTTTTGGCATCAGCAGTCTGTGTTGCTTCGCCTCATCTGATGAGCCTGATGGTAATACTGCTAAACTTACTTGCCTTCCCATGATTCTTATTCATATATCTTCCTTCTACTTGAAATTTGTGTCTAAGGAAAAAAGAAACAGAAATATGCTGAGTCACAGATGCTTTTCACACTTAAAGTATAGAACTGAAGTGGTAGAACATCACCCTAATGTTTCCTCAAAAAGAACTATCCCAGGGACCTTGAAAGCAAATGTGAGTTCTTGAATTCAAAGACGATTCTGTGAATGTTTAGAATTCCAAAGGGTAAAATAAAATAATTTACATTTTCTAAGAATGTTTAAATCCAGAGATTGTGTTATGAATAGTAAGCACATTGTTTTCATTTTGGGTCTTTTTTAACACAGTACTCTATTACATAACAATATTTTCATACAGATATGTATTTCTCAAAGACATTTTAGCTAACACTAATTGTAGTGGCACTTCAGCAATAAACTGTCATTTAGTCACTATAATGCTCAAAGCATGTACAAATAACGTTATATGTTTTAATAAACAATTTGGAAAATGAATATGTAAATTTTCCTTAAGAGCATAAGGAAGCAGGGGGAGGGCAGTGGGGTAGTGGGGGAGCAGGAGGGCTGGGAACAAGGGGAGTAAATGTAAATTTTTCTTTTAACAATAAAAATTAAAAAAAAAAAGAAAAAAAAGAGCAGCAAAGGCAAACTGATCTTAAAGGGTATAGGTAACAGCACAAATTATGAAAAAATAAACTGTATAACTTTATTTATTATTGCCTATTTAATCTAATTCAGTAAGGATTCATTCCCTTAGTTTTCTTCAGTTTACAATAATGCTTACAATTAAGTTACAGAATTTTTTGAACATAAAATCCTGTCATGGATTTATTTTATATTTGAAATCTGGGTATTAAATTTAATGTGGATATAATGTTTGAAAATAACTGCATTAAACAGAACTATGAGCTTAGGCTTGCTGTTTTCAGAAATTCTCACACCAATGGATCATTATTATCTGCTTAAGTTATGTAGAAGTTTTATATCAAAATAATTCTAATGCACAACAATTTTTGTAAGTTTAGAAAATTCCAGGGACTACTGTATGAAAACTATTTTTAGCCGAGGAGGAAGATAGAAGCAAGAGCTCACAGTGAAGCCCACCCTTAATGAAGATCTTCATTTGCAAATCACTAACCTGAGAATGCACTGAATTATTTTTTTT